>JAPYYV010000005.1:0-95962 GCA_030522625.1 Copidosoma aretas | reverse complement strand
CACAATATTTATTTGTAAGGCGCGCGCGAGTGATTTTGCGCGTCGTCGTTGGTTGGGTTTTTTTGGTTTTCCAGGTTTCGCGCGGGCGGAGGGCGTCTCGTCCAGTGCACGCGGGGAGGGAGCCGTCGCCGCTGCCGCTGCTTTGCCCGGGGAGGAGACTCCGGCGCGGATAGAGAGACCGGGGAGGATGGAGACCGTGGCCACCGAACTGTGAGTACGGGAGATAAGTTGTTGTTGTTGTTGCTGGTGCGCGCTGCCGACGCGGGAGGAGGGATTTGGTGAATTATCGCCGTTTTTTGGTTTCCCCTCCCTCGCGCGACGAAGCGTCGAGTTTTCTTTTTTTCCCCCGATGCATCACGATCGACGGCGTTGATACGCGGATCGAGCGATTTGCGACGTCGATGATCGGGCCGGATGACGTAAAATTGCGAGCACGCGTTACCCCCCCCCCCCCCCCCCCGCGTCGAGTAGCTCAACGTGGTGTACTTCACGAAAGCGTTGAAATTTCCATGACTGCGCATTTTGATCCCCCGGTATATTAGTCGTACATTAGGATCGCGTCGATGAATAAAATGGAAGGACAAAACAAAAAACGGAGCCTCCTATACGAGCGCTCAGCGTCGTTGGCTCGCGTGAGAGGCAGACGCCGGACTCTGCGGTGGCGATGCATCATACAGACCGGCTGTACAGCGCGCGCCCGGTGTTTGTGATTATTATTATTATTGTTATGGTACGCAAAATATTAGCACGTATGCAAAGGAGACGCCTGTATCTGCGTTGGAAACTCGAGCTCGCGTTTCACTGTACAGTATACATATGGTGCAACGCTAAATAGACGCCAGGTGATTCCAGATAACGAGTACTTTCGCGGAAATAGCGGTGGGGATTTTTTTTTCAAAAAAATAATTTCATCGGAGCGTATGCGTGTATACGATGCAAAAGTGGTGGAAGAAAAGGACAGCAAAAAAAAAAGTTGAAGCATGTACAATAGAACGAGTTACTCCATCGGGAGACAATCCTTTTTATTAAAGATAAAAAACGATGAAGTGGTGGAGCGACTCCGAGCTTGGGTTCGTATACGGCGACCATTAATTATTCATGATCTTGCTTGATTGTCACCGAAACAACTATTCGCAAAGATTTTGCGTACTTGTCCAAGAACGCGCAAAAAAAAGTCAACGACGCAAATTAGATTTTCGCGGGTTCAACGAAGCACCGAAAGCAGAAAAAATAAAGCTCGCACGACCTAACGCTGTGGCATATGCGGTGGGTCGAAGGGTGGAAGGGGCGATTTTCGGAGTAAAAAAAACCGCAACGGCGCTCTCGGCGTCGAGGGCGTCACATAATTCGAGGGAAACAGAAAGCTCACTCGGCTCTTGATGGGATTGCCAAGTTGGGTTTTAAGGGCAGGCCCGAGTAGTGGACTCACAAGTGAGCTGAGGAAAAACTCGGGCAAAGAAAATGTTGCCGAGGGGGAGACAAAAAAAAAAAAAGGAGGGAAAGTTTGTCTTTTCCTTTTCGCGAGCAACCAGTGGAGAAAAGTACGTACGACCTTTCTTCCGAGTCCGAGCCATTCGCATAATTAACTTTTTACTCTCGTCTTTGCTCGAAAGCTCGGCTTTTACCACGAAAAAGGGTGGATTTAATTAGGAGATTAAGAGAAGAAAGGGGATGACAAATTTTATTCGGGCCATGTGTCGTCCGATGTATGATAGGAATCTTGTAAAATTAGATGATAATGAGTGGCTAAAATGTAGATTTTTTTTGTACGAAAAATTCTATCTTTTTCTAGTCTACAATTTTTTTTTTGTTAAACATTTCGTCGTAGAATATTAATAATTTTTTCACCTAACACTTTGTCGTAAAACTACAATTCATTACACATGTGATAAAAAATATTTTTCTTTTATAATATTGTAAAAAAATTGTATTACAATGGTAAATATATAATGATAAAATGATATATTAGTACAAATATAATAATAATATATTTTTGTGTAACGTCCATTTAAAAAATGAATTTTCATTTATTACACTTAATTGGTGAATGATGTTTATACACTAATGTCACACACATTTAATAGTAATGGTTACATTTTTTGCTCTGATAAAAATATAAAATACTCCTGCAAAGCAGTTGGATCTGAAAAAGCACTGTAAAATCAAGTATCATCTTATCAGCAAATAAAAAAAAAAACACAATCAAATCAACACTATTCGCGAGATGATGCACTTATATTATACTTCAAAATCCGTATCCACGGTTCTGTACACAAGTACATACATGTATGTTTACGAGTATTTTTACACGTACCTCCCAAACTCACTAAACCACCAAAAGTAATCAGTCATACTTTTGTCGGGTAAAAAGTACACCCAACTTCGACACGAATGAACGATCCAAAGAGCCGTATTTCGCCTATCGACCATCAGCCATCAACAGACCATTACAATACAACGCCCGAAAAGCTTTTCATCGGAAAAAAAGAAAAAAGAGGAAAAGAAATAAAAAAAAAACAAAAAAAAAAAAAAAAAAAAAAAAAAAAAAACGAAGGAGGAGGAAGGGGGAGGGACGTGTGTGTGCACAGTTATACAGTCGCCCGCTCGATTTTCTTCACCCCGCTGGAGTCGGTTCCCGGAGGGTGAGTTACGAGCTTTTCGCATTTTCATCGACCACGTATCGGCTTACGCGTACATGTATTTACGTAAGTGTGCCTTCGCTCGTGGTTCATCGTTCACTCGAACGTATCAGTATATGATGAGGACCGGCGAGTCAATCTTGAATTTTCGGAGACGACTTCCCTCCCGAGATTAGGATCGAGGGTTGAGGATCTTTAATTTTTCCAGGCGTTATTTGGGAATCGGATCAAAGTAATGTTTGCAGTAGACTTGCAGTAAATTACGTCAATGCTGAGTTTTTCTTCGGATGGAAGATTGTGTATTTCTATAATGATCCTGAATCGTCAAACGTCACGGGCACAATAGAGTCGCGTATCGGAGCTTGAGATAAGCACATGTGCACATAGTGTGACTTTCATTCTGTATGAATCTTACATATTTTTTATTTTTGTTATTACACACACTTCCGTAAGACTTGTGCAAAGATGTCATTAAATAAAAATCATTAAAAAAAATCGTAATTTTCATCGTTTTGAATTTATTTGAATAATAAAACTCAGCTTTGTTATGATGGACTGAGAAAACAAAATTATAAAAATTATGGAAAAATTCCGGTGAAAATTTATTGTATTTTTTTTCTAGAATATTATAGTAATAATTATAGAACGTATTAAAACTTTTCTCTCGTCTTCTTTTTGCTCAAATCGTGTCTTGATTTTTAATTTACTTATTAAATTTTACCACTACGATTGGAAATTAAAATTTGTGAACCTCTCTTAAAAATTAGAGGTAAGATTATTTTTTATTTTTACTGTTCTAACTGTAATTTTTACATCTCGAACGATCATTATTTCCATTCCGCCAACTTACCACCAGTTTACGATACAAAACAAATTTTCACTGGAACACCGGCTGAAATCCCAGAGAGTCTTTGGTCCACCGAAAAATTCCACGCAAACAATCGGAAGGGAGCAATTAAAAACATTCAACGCCAAAAGAGAGCAGCGTCCGTCAGCTTCGGTGTCATTTATTCATAAAGCGACGCCAAGGGGGGGATGTACACGTGAAAGCACCCACCTTCGAGGCCGGCTAGGAGCAACAGGTGTACAAATATAAATGGGCAACCGCCGCTACCTGCCGTTGCTCGGGGGGAGGCAGGCAGCCAAGTTCAAAAGCTTCGCCGTCGTTGGCACGGCGTCAACGAGCAGCCGAGCGTTGACTAATAAATCTCGCGGGCAAGCGTTTACGACTTCGTTGTGTGCTTGAGAAAATCTGCCATCCGCATGTTTTATGTGTGGCTTTTGTTCCGTCGGCGTGTAATGCCGGTGTAATATCGTAAGCGCGATGTCGCGAGTTTGTTTTGATTATTTTTGCGCGAGATTGCTTCAGTACAGTGGTTTCACTAATTTTTATTTTTTATTTGAGAATCTTACATTCATAGTTGGCAAACTTGGACACGATTAGTTTTCCAAGTATTTTTGAAGTATAATTTTTTCCTAAAAATTGAATTTAGCATTTGAGCTGGAAATTTTTTTTTCGTTGCTACTCGTAACTCGATAATCGATAAAATTTTCTCCAACTGTAATGATGCATTATATAGTGAGCAAGCAAAAAGTGGCAAATATTCGAATATTTGTTCAGATACTTGTATATCAATTTTATTTTTCAAAAATACATGGCACAATTTTTGCACGAAATTTTTTTTACAATTACTGTACTAGATGGACAATGGCACAAAAACATTTTCAGAAAAAATCGTACTCTACACATAAGGAAAATAATTGTATTTCGAAGTCTCTGAAATCTATAAAATTATCATGTCCGAGTCAGATGGAAGGAATAAATGTGTCATTATTCTTTGCGCGATCAAACTGAAATAATTAAAAAATTTAACATCTATGAAAAAGAGATGGATCCATGCCAGAAAAAAAAACAGTTTGCCTTCGTAATATTTATTTCAAAACTCTATCGTCTGTTCGCGTAACAAGAGGGATTCTTTAGAAATATCTTCATACTATTATTATCGCAAATTCAAGCCACCCTGTGCTTTTCAAACTTCGAGCTTCGTTAAAAATTTATTTTTCAAAAGCTGAAATAGTTTTTCTATAATTTAAAAGCTATTTATCAACAGCTCTTGAACAATTGCACCAAACTTTCGAAACATCCTTTGTTGAATACAAATATAGAACCTCGTCGCAAAAAAAAAATTACTCAAATCTCGCAAATGCTTTTCAAATCACGCAGTAAGTAGCACTGAAACATAAAGCTCCTTGGGACTTATACGTACAACGTACGTCTTTTCAAATGCAAAACGAGAATCGCGTCATTGTCGTCGTCAATTCATCCGCTTCTTTATGCTTTTTAAACGCGTAATACGTTCAGCGCGCGTGCTATTATTAATACACCCACTCCTCAGTTTCGAACTTCGAAAGACGAAGCTCGTCTTCGCTGCCCGCAGTGCAACCTAATAGCGTGTCAGCCGAGGCCGCGGTTTTTGTATTTTTGGCACAAACATTGTCATTTTTATCCAGAATATCATTGACATACTTATTCAGCAAGAAAAAAACTTTTCCATCCATTTGACTATATAAATGGACCTTTTATAACAGTACTATACATAAAAAGACACTATCGATAGACACAAAAAAACAAAAAATTTGAAGCTATCGCGATGGAGCTTTTAGAGTTGGTAAACAAAGTACGAACAGCGTGAAAACGGTTCACGTGACCGCGGGGGTGGGGGTGTATCTATCTTTACTCGCTCTCTCGCCTCTTAATTTCCAATTTACAAGTCTATTGCGTGACGGTCGGCCGTTTATTCGCGTTCGGCGTATGCGTGCATGGGTAATATATAACGTGCGTGTCACCGAGTCTATCGTCGGTGATTTTTTTTGGGGGGGGAGGGGGGGGGGAATCGTTGATCTATTATTGTTTTTATGTAATTTGACCGTTTAGTAGTACACAGAAATTAGAAAACTCGGAAAAATTTCGAGATTCAATCAAGATAAAATTTCTGTAAAGTATTCCAATCAAAGAATCAAGAATGAATGATTTTTACAAACACGAACTATAAGTAAATTAATGTAATCGTGACAAAAAAATAAAAAAAATAATGTAGTGAATAAAGTTCAACGACAGCCGATTGTCCATTTGATGGTATGGAAAAAATTCAAAGGGCAATACGCTCAATAATTTATTTAGTATCATAATTGATATCACTGTTCTATGAATTTTTTTCTACTCCATTTATTGATAGAAATTATAATAACAATGATAATAATATTAATCTGAATATATGCCCACGTATATGAAACAAGAAGGCAGTAACTGTAATTTTTCGTTCATTATCAGAGCAATAGACGGCGCAGCGGTGTACTTTATATTATGACAAGCGAAAAGAGGGATGTGTAATTTGTGAGCCGCGCGTCAGGGCCGAGTATGGATAGCCAACGACTCTACATTGTGTGACGCAAGCGTTAGCTACACCTCGAATTTATTATTATTATCATTCGGATGCTTCTTTTTTTTTTGCATAGAGATTTAAAATAATTTTGAACTCCATGAATAATAATCTTCCTTCATAATACATTATGCGAAGCTCGGATATGATAACTTTCTGCAGTAGCGTTTTTTCATACCCAATTAGTTCGGCCGTAGCACGCGCGTAAAAGCCTGCGCTTGGAAACAGGGAGAGATAAAAATGTTTCAGACTCATTGTTCTGCTTCGCTCGATTCATCTGCTCGCGCGCACGCGAATACCAACTCGGAATCTCGAGAGAGGACGGCGTAATTCAATCTGCTTTCTTTCTTTCCTGAGATTTTTCTCGACATTCAAAAATTTTTATTTTTTTGATGCCATGGATGGGCAAGATACACATTTAAACACTCAAATACAATTTTAAATACGATACTCTAAGATACTGTATTTGGAAATACTGCATCTTTAAATACTAGATTTATAAATACAGTAGTTAAATGCACATCAAGTACATCATTTCTTTTGAAGATTTTTCAACAGAAACATTCAATAAATACTCCTGACAGGCTTGTCTTACAGTAAAGACCTATGAACTGTAAAACATACTTGTCCGACTGATAATTAAGTAGTGTGTAACCTAAAATTATATCTCTTTTATTGAAATAACCTGGACAACGACGAAATAGTGTTGGTTCGTTGAGAATATTCTAGTGCAAAGACAAAATTTTGCCTGAAAACTCAATTAATAAATTGGCAAGTATGTTTTTCACTAATCAAGCGCTATGTTACAGGTAGAATGTCTCAGAATGTTATATTTCATAAAAATATATAAAATGGAATCATGTATTTGATGTGTATTTAACTACTGTATTTATAAATATAGTATTTAAAAATTCTGTATTTAAAAATACTGTATTTAAATGCAGATTTAAAAATACAGGTATTTAACTGCTGTGTTTAAATACTGTATTTGAACACTTTTTTAAACCTTAAAAGTATTTAAAATTGGGTATTTGAGTATTTAAATACCAAATCCATGCCCATCCCTGTTTGATACATATATGAAAGAAAAAAATTAATCCTAATAACAAGCTAATAATATATACTCTTCGAAACTAATATTTATTAAATAAACAAAGAAGAGGATAATACTTTATACATGTAGACTTGGGCATGATCACTTTTTCAAGTACTTTTCAACTTAATTTTTTTTTTTTAATAATTATTTATGATAGAACATTTACTTTCGATACATGTTAAATTTTTTTTTTTAAGTATTTGACGCAATTTTAGTTTAATCAAAATAATCTATGATATTCAAAAAGAGAGAAATAAAGCGTCAAAGTATTTGAATAGAGTATTTAAATATTTTTTAAATCTAAAATAAAAAAATTTCTCCATAGTAAAAATATGTAGCCTTTTTTTGTACCGAGGTATAGGTAGTAATAAAAATACAATTTTTCAACTAAAAAAGGGCATTCCATCTGCGTGAAAAAAATGTCATGATGAAGCATTTCAAAATCCATGTAACAATTGTGCTCTCACGTATGAGGACATAAAATATATTTTCGAGTAAACGATAGTAAAAGCTATAGGTGCGTGGAAAGCAGGATATCGACGGCGAAAGAATCAATTATTCAATTCTCGCTCGGCTAAGGGCACGAGTATCTTTCAAGTAAATAATAGCGTCGCATCCTGTATGCACTTGTGCAAAGAGAAAAAAAAAAGAAAAAATAGCACAAACAAGAGAAGGAACGGGGCACATCTGGAGCAATCCAGTCGCTCGTACGTATGTACATACGTGTTAAAGGGCAATTTCTTCTCGCTTCAATCCCACCCCAGTTGCTAATGCAGGTTCTACGACCTTTTAATCATTACTTGCTGCATCGCTTCTTCAGTGAAGTATTTCAAATGCTATAAATATCTCAGGTTTAACATAAGAGTATATTTTATTAGTATACAAAAGTCGCATTCCACTGTAAGAATTAAAGTTCTTAGTACATCTTTGCGCTAAAGTACCCGCTATTACAATTATTGTTTGTTTGTATTGTATGAAGTTTGGCTCGTTTACCATAGTGCGTGGCGTTTTCGTAAATTTCCACTAATTAAAATCATTAATCGCGTTTGAACAAACCACGGAAAAACAAAAACTATGGAAACGTCACGTTTTCGGAAATGATAGCATGACACTGTTGAAAATATTCAAGGTCGAGCGACACGCGTCGGATGGCATTAATCTCCAGAGATTCCAAAGAGTCACTCGTGTCATCGTATCTCTGTAGATATTTTTCTTTTTTTTTTCGTAATAAATGATTTTTTTTTTTTTTTCATCCTTACTGTCGCTGTTCAACGTCAACATCATTCAAATAAATGTCGAGCTTCTAAAAACGTTTCAATCCCCAAGACGCGGAGGAACACAGTGGTCTCTCTCTCTCTCTCTCTCTCTCTCTTTAATCACGTTAAAACGATCCACTCCGTTTTATTTAATTTCCTCCGCAATCTCGCGTACAAATTAAAATCCCTCCGCTTCGAATTCCCGCGGTGGCGAGCCTTTCAAATTAAAAGTGCGCCCGAGAGCTGGAAAAAATACACCCGGCAATTTAATTAACGCCGCGCGGCTTCGCGGTGCGCCAACTTGACTCCGGCGTTTTGTCGTCCTGAAAAAATTTTCCCTCCACGCGAGAAATATATCCAGACAATTTTCACGCGAAAAAACCTTCCAGATCGCCGCTGTCCGGCATGGACGGCCAAACGAAGGTGGAGCGAAGCTCGTACTACCCGCAGCAGCCGAGCCGACTGCCCCGGAGCGCCCGGGAGAAGATGACGGGTTTCCTGAAGCACAACGCCCTGACGATGATGACGGTGTCGGGCGTGGTCTCGGGGATCGTTCTCGGGCTCGTGCTCAAGAACTCGCGGAGCGGCAAGTGGTCCGAGCGCGAGATCATGTACATCAACTACATTGGCGAGCTCTTCCTCCGGATGCTCAAGAGTCTCATACTGCCGCTCATCATGGCCAGCCTCATATCCGCCATCGGCTCGCTCGACCTATCCCTCAGCAGCAAGATCGGCGGCCGGGCCATCATTTATTACATGCTCACCACCGTCAGTGCCGTTATATTAGGTTCGTGATGCACGCGCTTTAACAAACTGCGGGATTGGGTGCTTGTATGGCCGATTGTGTGTGGAAATCCACGTGGATTATATACAGAATCTGTCTGGATTCTTCCTCAGTCCGAGTTTTCATGCGAAAACTTTGTGAAATCTCGATAAAATTAGCGCGATTTCTGCATGAAATAAGACTTGCTTTCTTGAATGTAAAGTTCCATAGGATT
The DNA here is from genome assembly GCA_030522625.1 of Copidosoma aretas. Taxonomy (NCBI): domain Eukaryota; kingdom Metazoa; phylum Arthropoda; class Insecta; order Hymenoptera; family Encyrtidae; genus Copidosoma; species Copidosoma aretas. Next base: position 86,533 of record JAPYYV010000005.1, on the reverse strand, counting down.
TCGGAAATACTACAGGATAACGTAACATAGACTCTTCCATTAATGTGAATCCCACCCAAATTACGTCTACATTTATCAAGTTTTTTTTTGGAATGCTCATGATATGGAATCCGTGAGATTTTCTGAGTCTGATCGGATTCTACATTTGAAATAAAAGTATCTTGTAGAATTCCTAAATAATCCATTAGGATATTGCTCGGGTTGCATAAGGAAACAATACTCATTCCAAACGAAGTATACTATAACTTTATAGAGATTTCAAAAAGATTTCACTAGAAAAATTTGGACTGAACAAGAATTCAAGTTCACTGTAGGTGAGTTCAAAATAAACTTGACATCGGGTCGTAAACTGATGGTATCATCATCTTTTTTGTTACTTTTTTGTCAAGGTATCATACTGGTGGTCAGCATCCAGCCAGGAACCAAACAGGATCGAGAATCGTCGAGCGAACGAGCGCCGAGAAACGTTACTACCGTGGACACGCTCATGGACCTTGTGAGGAACATGTTTCCGCCAAATTTGGTTGAAGCTTGCATCGCCCAGCACCAAACAAAGATAGAGCTAGGACCGGGCAGTAATTACGGTAAGACTGTCTGTTCTTTTATGGTCAATGTATGATACGCGTCTATTAACGTACTCTGTGAAAACCAATCCAGACGACAAGTATACATGGAAGATCGTACCGTCGACGGAATCTGGCACCAACATCCTCGGCCTCGTCGTATTTTCCACCGTTTTGGGAATAACGCTGGGAAAAATGGGTCAGAACGGAAAGCCTCTGCTCAGCTTCTTTGAGACACTATCCACTGCCATGATGATCATCACGAATTGGGTCGTATGGTAAAAATCCACAAATCAACACCAACGATTGTACATTTAGCAACATTGAAATTCCATAGGCTGTCGCCCCTCGGTGTCATGTTCCTGGTTGCCTCCAAGATCGTCGAGATGGAATCCCTGAAGGATGTGGTCCAGCAGCTGGGCATGTACTTCATGACCGTGATGATAGGCCTCTGCATCCACGGCTTTCTCATCCTGCCCACGATATACTTCCTCTTCACGCGCAAGAATCCCTTCACCTACATCTCGAATATGGCCCAGGCGATGGCCACGGCCTTTGGCACGTCCTCGAGCTCGGCCACCTTGCCCGTGGCCATCGCCTGCCTTGAAGACCGGAACGGCATCGACCCGCGCGTAACGAGATTCGTCATGCCAATCGGGGCGACGATCAATATGGACGGCACTGCGCTCTACGAGGCTGTCGCGGCAATCTTCATAGCTCAAGTTCGCCACACGGTCCTTAGTTTTGGACAGCTGGTTGCTATCAGGTGAGCACGCGTTTGTAGTGATTGCAAAAAACTATTGTACGATGAATTGAAATTGCGTCGGTGTTTGTAGTATTACAGCTACCGCGGCGAGTATCGGTGCGGCTGGTATCCCTCAGGCCGGCTTGGTCACGATGGTCATGGTGCTGGACACTGTTGGGCTTCCATCTGGCGATATTTCTTTGATCCTGGCTATCGACTGGCTGCTGTGAGTTTTCTTATTTTGACTTATGTTCATACCTATTGGACCGGGTGCAAGTGTCAGGAAGTTTTGTACAATCATCTAAAGTGTGACAATTTCCAACACTAGTAAAGCTGTGGATTTTCAACTGGAGTAATGTAGTACTTGTGGAATGGCATTAGCGTTAGAGCATTGGTATCAGGCCACAATATTAACCGCTTACATATTGGTACATTACTTTCGCCCACTGAGAGACATTGAGAATAAATTTTACAGTTGCATAGTAATTTTACCAAGTGCATAGTAATATTTATCACTACAAATATTGAAAAGTATTGTTTGAAAAGTTAAAATACTTCAGATGACGGAATATCCATGGTTCTAGAACAATAATCTTTGCTTTGTCTACGTTACCAAAAGAAACATAAACATTTCACCCCGTAAATCCTCTGTAAATCTATTTCATGCTTTATTCTACTTCGTCCTGCTACGTACGTTCGATTTATCTTTACTCCTCGAGATGGTTGTACTGAACTTTCTGCTGTTGTCAATAGGTTTCGATGAAGTGTTTGTATGTTTCACTACCAATACGAGTTCTATATTAAATCCGATTATCCGGTTGTCGTTTCGATTCTTTAGGGACCGATGCAGAACGACCGTGAACGTAGTGGGCGACTCGTTGGGCGCCGGTATCGTCCATCACCTAAGTAGAAATGAGCTGGCGGCGCTTCCGCATCATACTGGTCAGAGCCAGAATCAGAATGGTGGTGGGAGTGATAACCATACAACGTCGATATGAGACGATGCCCCCACTGAGCTGTAAACTGTCTGAAAACAGCTGGAAAAGTGTCAACGCGAGAATACAGTATACGAGAGATAACTCGAGGAAATATTACATACATAAGAGCATTGCGCGCGCTCTGTTGCTGCGGAACTTTCTATGTATTTAGAAAGGAACTACATTGGTAAGAGGCGGTTCTCGATTCATGAGAAATCGACGAGTCATTATTTTAGAGTAACAAACAAAGAAACAAATAAGAAAGCGAAAAGAGATAAGAGAAGCGATGATTTTTCGTTGATATACAATTATACGCGATTATATATATACATATATATTTGACAATATTTTTATTTAATTAGATGGGTACCGGTTAATCTTATAGGAGTTCAGTTGCGGAGGTTTTTTCGAAGTTTTTGTCTCTCGCTTCTTTTTTCTGATGAAGATGAGAAAGGCGATGTACTACACGATGATCGTGTGTAGAAGCAGTATTTATATATATATTTAATAGAGACAATATATAATATAAATATAATCCTGAGCGAGTCAGTTTCGAAATAAACTAAATATGCCAAACGAATAGATACATAAAAAAAAAAAATCAAATGCCAAAGCGCCATTTTGGGTGCATTTCCCGAATACGCTTTTGCTTCGAAAACATTACGTTGATTCGTGCCATAATGCACGGAATTGCTCGCACAATTGTTAACTGCAATTCCGCGAAAAGGTATACGGTTTGAACCACTGATCTATTAATTTTAACTATTTTTGGAGTATTTATACATTGTTTTCAAATTACTTGATGATTTTATTCGTATGGTGGATGCGTAGTTAGATATTGCTTTAACTGATACATCCATAACGATTGAAGATTATTGATGCATATCAAAGTATAGTGTTATAATAAAATAACAGTTTGTCCAGATGATACGTCGAAATTATTTTATAAAAAGTTTAAATTCTTGACATTTGGTATGTTATGAGAATATACATCTAATTTGTGATAATAAAAAGTTAAAACTTAGTTTTTCATCATCGAGTAGAAACTAAAGTCGCATAAAACTTTGAAAATTCTAGTTTGACTTGGTCTTTAAAATATCAAATAAGATTTTCATCAAATAAGCCACAATGCGTTTCAAACGTCTTTTTCTTCGGATACTATTTCGTTTCCAATTAACCGCCTAAGTGTTCTAGCCATTTAATTATAATTATTTTTTTTTATTGAGTGGGATTACGTCTATATCTTACAACCGTTCAATTTATGAATAACGAAAATGTCGAGGGAATATTATAGATTCAAGCATGAGCAAAAACTAACGAATTATAGCAAGGATTGACTATTAAAATTAACGCTAAACGGTTCATTAAATACAAGGATATAACATGTATTGCAGCTGTGCTGTATAAAATATACAAATATATGTGTGTATTATACATAATATATATACACAAATATACGCGTAGTATAAATTATAAGCGATTTATTACGGTGAAAGAATATATTTATTAATTATTACCATTAGCTCATAATAGTAAATTCTAATCAGTAGGATATCGCATTTTTATATTATTAATTTATGCATTGTTAAACGAGACTTTTTGAAGCGTAAAAAAGATTGTTAAAAAGTCAAAATTAGATATGTGTACTAGTGCTAAGAGTATAATATCTTGCAGTATAAAAAAGGCATCAAGTTCAAGAGAAACATAATACAGTAGGAGATTCAGAAAATTGCTGAATACATCCAAATTCTGTTTTAAATAATTATTATTTTTTAATGATGAAACAAAAAGCTTCAAACCTGATTTTGCTGTGGAAAAAAACTGTATTGATAGACCTTAAAACAATAATCATAAAGTGTATTCGACATGTTATCTAGGATTTAAAAGTGGTGTATTAATTTTGATTTCTGCATAATAAACACGTAAGATAAAATATTTATAAAGAAGTTTTGAAAAAATATTAATAGACAGCAGTAAAAATTATATAAATATGCATTTTTTAATCACTGCACAGACCAAATTATGTTACATATTATTAAATTTTAATAGTGTATAACGATCCTGTTTAGAAAAAAAGCGGGAAAGTTAATCACAAACAATTCAAAAAAATTATTTTATTTTTTAATCATTAATAAAAAGGGTGTAGATCATCTGTAAGGATTGAAAAAAAATTAGAATATATTAACGAGATATTTCAAAGCGTCCGAGACGTTAAAATTGGATATGATACGGTTTACTAAAGTAGAGGATATGTTATAAATAAAAAAATTTGACGTAAATGTAAGTGTGGTTTCAAATGGACTAAATTTATGTAAAGAATGCAATTTTTATTCGCATACAAGTAACACTAGTTTAACCTCATATTTACGCAAAAGGAATTTTTTAACTTTGAAGGGAACCAGTATTAGTAGAAATACTTATTGAAAAAAAAATTATGGAGATTTCCAAATGGAAAATACATTAAAATTGTTTCATCGCGCATCTTATGAAACTTTCGTCAATTTTAAATTTGACAATAGAAAACTGAAACAATCAAACTTGAAAGTATCTTTATCGACGAATTTTGTCGATTTATATTAATTCTTATGATAGAATCCTAGTAAAAAATCAAATAAAGTTTTGGATGAACTTAAAGACATTATAATATGTAATAGGTTCAAATGTTTAAATGGCGGAAGAATTTTTGGCGCATAATTAGAAAATCGAATTATTTTTTTCAATATATACAATGGGTATTGAAAAATTTATTGAATATTGATCGTAGAAATGTGCACATACCTCTTATGCTCGACACAATGTGAAAGTCTTCGCTTCGCAGATTGAAAAACTTACCTGAAAATGAGAACAACATGATTGTTAAATTTTTACTATATTGAACTTCATCAAGGAAAGAAAGAAGAACATGTCGATAAGTATTTCACAATTTTACAAAAATTTCAATATTGTTTGCCTAAGAAAGATGTTTTTGCAACACTATGGTGCACAATTGCAGTGTTTGTATACACAAGCAGTGGCTTATTTTAGCACCGTGCTTTAGAACGAGCAAATGAGCAGCAAAAGTTTGTGCTTGATTAAAAAACTTTTATAAAGTTTATATGAAGGTCGTTTTTCAAATAATACGACATTATCAAGCTTCAATTGTACATGGTCATATTGCGGTCGTCGACTATGTATATACAACTTTAAAAATATATACAAACAAGAAAGTATACATGCATCATGCTTTAGGTCTTCATTTATCACTGCCGCGAAAATATTTGATAGAAAGTTCAATAATATAACAAAGGCTAGAAACTGTTACCTATTGAGATTTTTGTAGAGCTAAAAATAAAAAATTCAAAGTATTTTTAAAAAATTGCTCGGCAAAAAAGTTCATGAATATAAAGATTATAATGTTTGTAGAAATGTCACGAAACATAGCTCAATCGGTAAAACAAAAATACTCTTATCGCTTTCCCAAGGGCTCTAATTACTCTAAACACCAGTTGAAAAGTGTATGAATAACTAAAAATATCATAATTAACTCATTCCATATCAATTAATATATCATACTATTATATTGTAAGTTGTAAGTGTACAAAAAAGAATTGTAGCAGCATATCATTTAATTTTTGTTAAGTAATTCCAAAAAAAGATTTTGCGTCATGAATAAGACAAATGAGACAAAGAGCAGTAAATTTAGTAAAAAAAAAAAGGGCAAAATTGTTTAAGTGACAAAAAACATTTATAAAGTATCGAAGCGAAGCTCGGCATCTGTGATCAAATAATTGTGAACAAAAATTTTAGACGAACTAGAGCTTAGAGCTTGGTTTTTGATAAGATTCAAAACTATTCAATGATTCTACAAAACAGTTTGTAAAGTACACAGATAAAAAGAGATACTTTACCACCGTACCGAAATTAATATATTATTTCAATGTTGGATATATTTAAAATCACCTACGATAATAATTGTTCAAACATGCCGTCAAACAATGGAAAATATTTTTATGATTTAAATATTTGAAAATGTTCGAACTAGACTTTCAAATGTTTCAATCATTTCATTCATAAGAAAATGTCATTTCGTACATTACAATAATATTAACAAGATTTAAGCGTTGATGTTCAACTAACTTATTGATATAGTAGTAAATTATCAGGTACTGTAGAAATTTGAAACGCGACGTTCGATTGCATATATAAAAAAAACCCAAGACAATACTAGATAATCTCTTAAATAAAACTGCGATCTTTGATGAAAGTATAAGCTGATATTATGTGATCAGCGTGACAATGTATACCTAAAATAAAATTAAAAAAAAAAAAAAAAAGAAAAGAAAAAAAAGCAAACAAAAAACAGCTACGACACATCAAAAAGAAATACAAAAAATGATTATACATAGTTTATTCAACTTGACCTTTGGAACTTTTAAGAAACAATTTACAAAAGATAGTTTATCTCTTTAAAATTATAAAAAAGGGTCTATCTTATTCTTGCATTTTTTTGACGTCCTACGTTTCACTGACAATAAACAATGAATTGTATCAAAGTACAAAGATTATTTGCTTTCTCAATTCTAGCGGGAAAGAGACTGTACAAATTAAGTACAACAAGAAATTCACGTTATATTCCTCGTGGACTCACTTAAAAGAATAAAAAAATAGTAAGAAAATAGATAAAATAGTTGTATCCGATTAGAACGCAGCATATCGTCACGATGCATATAAAAAATTATGAAGGAACAAAAAGAAAAATGAAAGTACACAGTTTTAATTAGTTAAAAACTCCATATTTTTTGAAATATAATGAATTTATTCAGATCCAAGAATCTTTGACCAAATAACAATTTATATAAATTTTGAACTTATATTATTACAGACGATATATATACATTAATTATATTGAAACAATTCACTTTAAATAAGAAGTGAAGCACACAATAGAATTGATAACAAGAGGAAAGTTGTAATTTATAAGAAACAGAAACTTTTGTTGATATAAATATGCTTTGAGACGTATCTCTATTTTTTTCTTTGTAACTTTTTTTTGTTTCTAACTAACTAAATAGCTCATATCAAAGACACAAACAATATGTATACATAAAGTTGTAGACGACATACAGGTGTGAGTAAAAAAAAATTATAAAAAAACTAAACCGATTTGTTCAAGCATAATAAATCACTGTATAGCGTTTGTGAGTAAAGTTCTATGTATGTATGTATGTATTTACTATCGTTGTAACTCGGAAAAATAAAGAACTTGTTTAAACAAATGCAGGAAAAAATTATTTTCCCAATTGAAAATACCTATCATCAACTTTTCCAAACAATAGTTGACTGGAAAAATGAAAAGTCGTTACACTGCAATCGATTTTTTTATATAAATCCAACATCTACTGATCTAATAACTGACGATTACCTTTCACATTGCCTAAAGAGAGGCGATAGATAACGCAATGGAAAACACAGAAAGCTGCAAAAAATTGTACATCACGCCAGATAAAACTTTCAGTAGAAAATCAGATACCTATACAGGAGCAAAATGTGCTATTACTTTCTCTTCGTAACAGATCTTTTGCGACAGAAGCGCTCGCCACACTGCAATCATACTATTAGATAACCTGATGCTATAGCCCTGACGTTATTCGAACTCGTCGAGTACGCGCTCATTACCTTTTTGCGTAAACGCTAGAGGGGCCTGATCCTCTTAAGTGTATCGTTTAAATTTGTATTAACGTCAACACGTGGCTAACTGAGCCTCCTGATGGGTCGAAGGGTTCGATATCTACTCATGTTTCACATGTTTAAAGTGTCTCACGTGATATAATCATGTGTCGGTAGGCCAATACAAAATTTGGTATCAACACATGCTTGTTACATTGACACAAGCGACTTTTGTGACACAAGTTGCATGTGTCGCTTGTTGCGGAGAAGTTGTGTCGAATATAAGCATGTAAGTATATGCACCAATCGACTATTCAAAGGGCTCCGTTGCCCTGTCTCGACGTCGACACAAAATCCTGTACGACACGCTTCGAGGATCAGGCCCCTGCTACTTCAAGGAACTGGAAATGCCGTACGTGCCACCAAGGCCTATTTTTAGCAACGTGATGGGATCATTCGTGCTGCAAAGGAAGCATGTTATTCAGACCATGGAAGACCTTTCTAGACACAATCCTGATACCAAGTGAGTCTTTGATTTCCTGAGGCCTGTCATTATTGTGCGAGATCCCAAGTTCATCAAGATCATTACAATCAAGGTAATAAATAGTTACAAATCATATGTGAAATCACAAATTTATAAGTTTTAAACGATCTTAGCTGGAAAATAAGAAAATTATTATTTAATAAAGTATTCATCGGTGTCTTCAAGAAGCTGAGACTGAGTTTACAACTAAGAATTTTTTCTCTTTTTTATCTAAATATGTATTGCTTTAAACATTTACCAAGACACCCTTCAATTAAACACAAAAAAAAAAAAGCAAAGAAAAATTCAGAAATGCATCAGAGAAAACTGAAGAATAAAAATTTTAATCAATCAATCACAAAACTTTGATTGAATTATATACAGCTGGCTTGAGGTTCTTGCAAAAATATGATTGGACTCAAAAAGTGAAGAGAATTACAAGCAGCCTTGTTCCCTAGATTTGAGTAAAGCTGGAACAAAAGCACAATCTCCCCTCAATTTTGATATAACAACAGAAATTCAAATAAAAACGGAGCTGTGCAAAGTTTGTTGAATGGCTGGCTACAAAAAATATTCTATAGTTTTCATGCAATACTTCGGTGATACTCAAGTACTTGTAAGAACTACTGGTGCATTTAAAACTTTTTACTAACTACACAAAAAATTTGTAATAACAATATTCAGGTACTGCCCCTGACACAATCTCGGTCTTGCTTACAATATAATAATTAATTCACTGCTCAAATGAAACGAAAATCAGCCATACGTATATGTATGAAAAAGACGTTTAGTAAGTTTAGTTAACTAAAATACTTCTCACCTTAATAATCACGCCTCTCGCTTCACCTGCACGCTCTCCTCTCCCCATGCACGGCGCATCAACAACTTCAACGACCATGGTGCACCACGAATTCATCGATCCCAACGTCGATCCGGAAACCTGTTCGCTCTCCGCGACAACAGATACTTACTTAGAAGGAGGCCGGAAACATCCTGACTTCACCTCGAGCAAGATGAAGTCAATGTTCGACCTGATGGTTCACTGCGCCGAAAAATTCGTGCACCACATCACCGAGCTAACGAAAACAAACTGGCCACTGAAGATTGTTTTTGTTGTCGATGTATACACGCGAACGACGTCCTCGCTAGCTGTGCACTTGGAATCGTTTAAAAATCGCGACAACGAGTTTTTCACACCCTGGGACGCGAGGCCCCGCTGTCCGGCAAGTTCTTCCTCGTGAGAGCTTTTCCGAGCCCCCCTCACGGGGATGCTGACGATCAAACTCATCTCGGCGCGCGTTACCGTCTTCTACCAGAACATCGCCGAGAGGGACGCGAAGGGCATCCGGAGGCCCGATATGATACAGCCGATGGTGGACGCACGGGATGTAAGATGTTTTTCGGTGTTTTTTGTGTTGTTGCGCGACGACAGAGAAAAACTGATCCCGCGAACGTTATTGTTTACATTTTTTTTAAAGGGACGAATTCGCGCGCGGTCCGTACAGTGGAGGCTGTTTAATTCGTTGAGTGGGCAATATGGAACCCCCCAATGAGAGAGGTTATGTTATCAGAACTAGCCAATAGGAATTAAAAGTTTGAATTTCCCGTTCAACGAACTAAACAGTGCCTCCCTGTGTACTCCGCCACTGTTTTATCGATCGTGGATAACTTGTTGCTTCGAATTTAAAATTGTTGAAATCTATTATTGCGTTGCTATAAAATGTTAATAACTATGAAAGTCCGTGTTTTGAAAAGTGCACTGATTGGAATGATATATGATTAAATTTAAAATATCTTGTGACCAGCTGGTGTGTTTTTTTTTTTTTTTAATGGCGCGGCGTTGAAACGAAAAAGTTTTTACACTCAAATTTTTAAGCTATAAACAACGGAAAATTTTGTAAGAAAAAAAAAGCTTCTTTGTCCCAGATGTGCACAATATCCCACGAGTTATGATCCAACATAGTTGATCCAGACAGTCCAGACTCGATCCATCCTGGATCCGGTAATATCCATGCAGAATGGATCAGTACTGTACGGGATTATTTATATCCGGGTACTCGGGTAGTGGGCATAGATAGACCGGTTTTGTACATACATACGCGGACTTTCGAGAGCTACCGGCCTCGACGACGGCCGGCTCAAAGCCGGCCGGCGTCCACCCTTCAGCCCGGCATGAACGTTGGGATTCCTGTCACGGAGAGTTTCACGAGCAGCCTAAAGGCGAGTACTGGATGGCGGGTGACGGGTGTTCTGCGAGAATAAAAAGTGTTTAATATCATCGTGTCTTTTTTATTATCTGTAAAATTTACAAGAGAAAAATATACTGTCTCACACTCGATTCATTAATTGCTTTTGTAATTTTCTTTTACTCTGTTTAAAATTCCAAATAAATCGATCCTACACTTTAGTTCAACGCTCGTAAAATTTTTCTCATCATATTTACATGTGTAAACAACGCTTAGCCATTGTTAAATATACATAATTTTCTTTTATTTTATTTATTTTTCGTCTAGACTCGTAAATACAAAAGGCTCTCTGTAATTATCCATTTGCAAAATCGAACAGCAAAAATATCGAAAAAATACATTTTGCGCATAAAAATTTCTCATATTCCATGTGGCAATTTGAAAATTATGTAACGAAAAAAGAATAAGCAGTCGTTCGCATCACATTTATAAGAGGACATTATTTATGTACAAAACCAGCTTCGAATATCATTAACATTATCTTGGAGTTTAGGCTCTTTACGATTTGCATACGCTTTTTTTTCATACTCTTTGGAAGAAAGCAGTGCAATACGTTATAAATGTATATTATTCTGAGTGATGAAAATACGATGGTGATATTGAAGATTCTAGTATAATTGAAGTAAAAAATATAAAAAGCTTATAATCTCTTCAGATCATTTTTTATGTATACAAAACAAAACATAACTTGTATCAAATATCTGAGTCTTGTAAAAAAATTTACAGAACTATTCTCAATGGTTATAAAATACATTGTAGTCAACAAATAAAATTAATTCTATGATTCAACAAATACCACTAGATACACCTTAATCAGATTTAAAATGGTTATAGCTACTATTATTCTTGGTACACTTAACATTCTCTTTCTCTCGCACTTTATATACGCATAAAAAGGCTACATGGCTATACATTCAATAAACATGATATTCGGAATCACAATATTTTTATGTGTACTTGATTTAATGTAGGGAAGAACATTTTACTCGTGGTTGGTGACTTTGGTGACCATGATTCCCTTTTTTCTAAGTTAAGCGTCGTATCAGTCTTCAGTGATGATTTTTCATTTTGTGCTAGAGCAGTTAATTAGAACATTGCGCTTATTAAAAAAAAATCCGCAGCAGGTTCGTTTTAGTAACATTACTTTTTTCAGTCCTCCCCGCAATAGAAACACTGTGCGAAGAAACTTCGTGCGGATTTTTTTTTGGTTGGCCTATCCTAAATATCGTATTGTCGTAATTGCTCCTTAATCTTACTGCACAGCAGCTGTAAATATAGAAACATTTTTTATTTTAGCGAGAGATCACATCTCAGAATTATCAAAAAAAGTTAATAAAACAGATTCGTTACCTGCTTAGTAGCTAAATCAGGTATGAAAAGAATCTTCATCGAATCAGAGCTACTGAACCATCCTCCAAGCTTTCTCCTTCTCTGTGAGTCCCTCATGCAGATCTGAACCCCTTTGTCAACCATTAGTGGTGGTGGATCAATTTCTTGCCAAGTATAAGACCATTCCACCTAAAAAAACAACAACGTATTTGCAATGTTTTTTCAATTTCTTAAGTAAGCTCGTCAACATAATATCCAAATGTATAAAATGACAAACCTTCCAGCCACCAAAAAGATCACATCTTTCCAAATAAGCTACTCTCTTATCGGTGAGCAAAAGAACATTTTTGTGTATATACAAATGGAAATAGTAGATGTCAGTGTTTGCGTATTTGCCTTTCTCGAGTTCGCTAAGAATCTTATTTCCCTCAGCTTCGTCCCGAACGTAAGGTCGGACTAAACTGTCGGGCTGTAAAAACCTCGGTGGACGAACCCTCTTTGCCTCTTCGTTCAATTCAGTTGCTCTGTAAGAGAATTTTTTGAAAAATTTGCGCAAAAGAATGTTTCAACTGTATATTCAGAAAAGTATTTACCTCCTCACAGCTCCGAAGGACCCGCTGGCGAAATCTACTATTCCTGAAGTTGGTCTGGTAACTAATCCCACGACTCCTTTCCCAAAACCTTTGAAGAAACCTTCCACGCCTTCTTCCTTGGCACCGGAAATCGGTTTCGCTATTACTCCAGAAACACCATCAACAACGCCCTAAAGAAAAAAATTACGTTTTATTTTTATCTGTTTCAAGAGTAACAGATAGAAATTTCTCTGCTCACCGAAATTAGACTTTTTCCACTTCTCGCAAGCCCTTCTTGCAGATTCTCAGGCTGCTTATTGAGCTGCTCTTGACGTTTGCGCTGGTAATCTTTGTCGAAAGTAAGAGTAGCCAGACCCTTACCCATGGCACCTGTTATTTTCGAAACGGCTCCAGCCATTCCACCAACGGTATGACCGACCATACTTCGTACGCCGAGCATCAATCCTTCGGCGAATTCGCCGGGACCTTGAATGGCACCTTGGAAGGGCTCGTAGAAGAGGTCGCCCACACCTTCCATTGCTCCCATGACGAGACCATAGGGATTACCTATAACGTCTAATCCGAGAACGAGGACGTAGAGCTGTTTTATAGCCTGACTGGTGTAGTGACTAGTTGCTGCAGAGATTAGTTGGTTGTTTGTCATGAAGACATAGTCTCGTTCGAAGTATGCCAATCTACAGAGGCAGAAAATCATGTTTTATAGATGACTTTTGTTCACCTCATGTATAGAAACAAAGATCTTGTACTCACTTGAAAACTATGTCGTTAATATCTGTTATCGTGACACCAATGCCCTGCAGTAAAACGTTCAACACTTGAGGAACTGCTGACGGCCCGCTACCGCCGCTGCCAGTCATCGAGAAACTTATATGAATCTAAAAAAGTTACTTACATAGTTATCATTTGAAAAATTCAAGTATAAAAAATATATTCTATTTTCTACGAACCTTGAGGGGGGAGAAATGCAACAAATCGAAAAAGTTCTTTTGTTCGGCAGTAGTGATTAAATTAACGTGATGTAAAAGTGGCTCATCGACCAGCTTCATATCAGTTTTAAACAATTCGCTCTGTAAGTGTATAAAATACAAGTTAATATTATTTCGACTTTTTACAAAAACGCTCAAACTTTTTATAAAAAAGTTTACCTCTTGAACGTCATTTGCCTCGTCAGCCTCGAAAAACAATACCAAAGCATTCATAGAAGCTAAATCAACTTTAACATGGAACTCCTGAATCAACACTTTGAAATACCTAAATTGCTGAACGTTACTGTGCTCCAGTAACCGTTTCACTATACACATTTCAGCAAATGGCTTCATAACTGAAATTCAAGATGTCGATTTTTAATCATGCGTCCAATATATTATTCAGTTGATCTCTCAAAGATCGATAGCCTACCTGCATCTTGCGTAACACTTTTTGGTGGCGGAATAGGGGCCAAAATAACAGGAAACACGCAATCCGACAGTTGATTGTCGATTTGCAACCTGTTGATTTTAGCATGCAACTGCACCTGGTGCATGGACGTTTGATACTGCACCCAGAGTCCTGTTTGGAAAGTTCGACGCAGGTACCGGCGGTGCGGCCTCAGCATTTCCATGTTCAAATAGTCGACCTTGAATTTTTGTTGCATTTATTGGCCTACACCTGCTCAATCATTGCAAAATAATTTTTGTATGCATACCTCAAACTTTGGCTCCAAGGCTATGCGATACGGTGCTTCTTTGTCCATTTGGAGTTCTCTCAAGTACTTCTGGTATCCTTCCTCGATCAGGCAGACTTCGCGATTACTCAACGCTCGCCATCTGCCAGGTGATAATTTCCTCGTCTCCCAAATAATTCCCGAGCTAAAATTAAAAGTCCAAGCTCTCGTAATTGTCTTCGGTTTGAGAGATCTGATGCGCTTTTATACTCATACCTTGCGATGCACATGTACAAAAGTTCGGATCTGTTGATATTGTTGACGAGCGACAGGCCAATGCCGTGAACGCTCAGAGTGATGTCCTGGTCGATGATTTCCAGGTCACCAACGAGCTGACAGTCCTCGGCGATTTTCGGGCTGGTCGTGAACAACAGCACTCGCTGTATGCCGTCCAGGAAGGACACGTAGTACAACTCGACATCCAAATCGGGCAGCTTGAAGACGCCGAGATTGTCCTTGCGCAGCATATCCGTGATTTCCTTCCTAGTTCCGTCGTCCCAAACCAACAGCCTCGGTCCCGCTGGATTTTCCCAGGTGTAGAACATTCGATGGTACGAGTGAACAGTTCTGTTGTTCATAGAACCCTTCTCCCAAAGATTGATGTTGTACTGCGTGTGATTGATTATCAGCGCCGGAGCGTTGCCGTGAGTATAGGCCGACAGCGATATGTAAACTCCGCCCTCGTTGGTCTGTATGTCGACGTTTATACCTCCGTACTGCAAAATAAAATTTTTGTTTTCATCGTACAACTTGAAAAACAAAAAAATTCCATCAAATAAGAGCGGAGATATAAAAGTACTTTGTTGTTGAGTTTCAGAAGAGTACTGTGCACGGACGTGTAGATGAAGGCCGCTGTTTTCTCCGGGTGACCGGCGACCTTGGCCTTCAGCGTCTTCTCCTCGAGCTTCGAGTAAGGCCAGAGGGCCGTGCACTCGCCGGACGGTACCTTGATGAGGGGATCGGCCGGTCGGTCGGCCTCTTGGCACTCGATGAGGAATTCGGCGTCGTTGATCAGGACGTAGTAGGGGGTGAACGTGATCTGCTTCGTCAGCGAGTTGTACGTCAGCTGGTTGTGCACGCCGATCTGTGTAAGTTCGAAATTTTTTTTCTTCACTCATTTTTTGATTGTTAAAAAAAAAAAAAAAAAAACGACAACAACAAACAAACAAAAACCAAGTTGGTGCATACCTGATAAACCTTTCCGTTGTATTTGCAGGCGACGACTCCCTTGCTGCCGGCGACGTCGATGGAGAATTTGTCGGACCACTCGCCGTCCTCGACCCTGACCATGGCCTTCTTCTTTCCGAAAAAGACCTTCGCCCTGAAGGAGAACAGTATCGGGCCCTTGAACGTCTCCGGGTGGTACAATACGTTCAGATGATCCTCCGAGCTCTGGAATAAATCAACGCAGTCTCGATAAATATTTCGTCGCGCTGCTGCTCACACTTGGATCTGTCTTGTTAATAAGCTTTATTTCACGTTTGAAATTTTTGTTTACTTCCACCTGATTTTCAATGGGTTTTATGATGAGTTACAGCCAGCTTTAATGGTTCCGTTAGTTATGAAGATTAGAAAATTGTTATTATTCGGGGATGCGATGCGTGTAGGTGGTACGTACAGCTAGGATTCTTTTTTTGTGTGAATGTTTAATTTGTACATACATATATTGCAGTGTTATTTTTTTATCAAGCACAATTTTTTATTTGCGTGATATTGTGATTTATTTGTAACAATTTAAATTAAACGTAACGTATATGTATACTTATTCATGAATTTGCACATCACAAGACATCAATACATAATGCACATCATGCACGACACATAAGTCTGTAAAATAAAGATTTACATGCGAACATATACATATATTTATAGAATTAAATAATATTGATATATTTGGTGTCGAGCAGAGAGTCCCTTTTATAATAATTTGGCAAGGCACAATGCATATCTTACTACTGAATCTAAGAGAAAAACAGTCATGTCGACAGAGTAATAGAAGAAAAGAAAAATCGATGAAAAATTTTTTCGGCGCAAGGCGATTCTTCCCAGCGACCAAATGTTAGTTGCGTAGATCCACCTTTTTTCTATCGATTCCTGAGGCACTTTGTTAAGGGGTTTTTTGTATAAAATTTTTTTTTCTCTTGTGAAAGTTAAAGCGTATGTAAGCTTAGGAAAGAACGTATAATTCGGGTAAAAAAAGCAAACTTGTACAGTGACGCGAGGTGTATATAAAAATTAAAAAATCAGTGACTCGATTTCCGCCAGGAAATTCGATGAAAGATAAAAGTGTATACAAAACCAAAAGAGAAAGAACAAAGACGCATGTGAGAAAGCAGAAAAAAAAGTTGTGTCAAAGTCACCGGAGGGGCACCTTCTTCTTTCCACGTCGTTTGCGCCGACAGCAGCATAAAAGTTTATTCTGAAAGACGTTTAGGTAATTTGTGCGTGTGTAATTCATATCATTTGTTTCTTTTTTCGAGGCGCAAGCTAATTAAACAAAAATTTTCTAAAGTTTTGTCACATATAAATATAATATGAAATTAAGTAAGTATAACAAGGTTGCAAACATTTGTGTGTTCTCAAGCATTGGGAAAAGCCAAACAACGAAGACCGAAAAAACAAGAATAATCACTTGATAAATCATCTTGGGAACAATAAATTTTTCATTTCTTGAGAACAGAAAAGTAGAGTCTTTAATTACATTAAAATTTTGTCATGATGATTGCATTTAGAAAAAATAAATAGTGGTTAAAAAAAACGTTAAACAACAAATATTGAAGATAGTGACAGATCAATAGTAAGTAGTTCCATTAAATTATTTTTTATAACGTTGTGAAATGTTTACTCAAACAGAATTAGTTACCAAATGTATCCCATTGGAAAATTATTGTTTTTAATAGATAGATAAACTACATGTGATATTTAAGTAATTAAAGACACTTCATATACAAAATTGATTATCGATGATCAGTTGCATAACAAATGAATATCGACTCAACTCATTCGAGTGTTACTGTAAAATTTCCAAACTTGGGAAGTTACACATCGACAATCAATTATTTTACGAAAAATGAATTTGTTTATGTACAAGCTGGATAATTTTTTCGGTTGCTTTCAAGAGATGTTGCTTTTAAAAAAAAATTAAATTAAAAAAAAAAAAACTAAAGCTAACATAAAAAATTATTCATAGTCTCTGTTTTCATCTAAAAATCCTAATTCCTACGAGAGAAGCACACAGAAACGTATCAAGAATCACTTTAACATTAAAGGCAGTTTTGTATTTGTCTCTACCTTGATCGGGCTTGAATGCTCTTTGCCACCTTTACTTGATTTCTGGAAAACAATTTAAAGTCGTGTGTAAGTGTCTTTTTTTGGGGGGGGGGGGGATAGATAGTAAAAATTAGATGGACGCACTATAGAGAGCAAGAATTTATGGTGTTAGTTAACGATGATTAACGCGTTAAGCCAATTAAATGATCTGAAAACAAAATCAAAACGTAAGCAAATACTTTCAACGTAATGTGGCGAGTGGCTTTCACGTCTTTCCTCGATGAGGCTGTTTCTTCCAGTTAACTTTGTTCGAAAGTTTGTTTAACGTATGCTTACCACATTATGTTACAGGGGAGAATTTTTAGTTGGGTATATTAAAGCCAATCTGGTTATTAATATAAGCTCAAAGAAAAAATTCAAATGAAAAAACCAATCAACTCGTATATATTATTCCAAGATTAAATTCTATATTATGGATAAAAAAAAAAAAACTTCGAATTGTTATTGTCATTTTGATAAATTTCGGTAACCCATTCGATCGATGATCAATAAGGCACATTCGAATATATTATTGAAAAATAATCAAAATAACAACAATGCAAAAAAACCAAAATCCCCGCAAAAGAGAAAAATAAAACTGAAAATAAGTACTCTGTAAGAAAGCATGAGGCCGGTCTTGTTAAGCATCCAGAAGGGACAGTAGAGCGCCATAATGATCGAGCCGTGCTTGTAGGAGGTGTGCATGCCCAGATCCATGATAACTTTCTGCGCGCTGTCGAACGACTCGAAAGACCAAACCGAGAACTCTGGTGGATCTTGCGTTAGTTCTACCTTACACGACCAGTCCTTTTCAAGGTACTGTGACAGCTACAATACATAGTACACAAATAAGTAATTTTCGTTTTCAACCAAATGTCAATTGATAATCAAAAAGGCGTACCTTGATGACGAAGCTAGAGCGGTTCGGATCTATCGTGGGTATTTGAAGTGTCGTGCTGGCCTCGACTCGCGTCTCCTGGGTATTACCGGGTAGACAGATGATAATGTCGATGGGCAGGAAATTTTTAAGATAGATGGACGGGTACAGGTGGACATTGTAGATCGTACTGGCCATCGTGTGCCTCGATGTGTTCTCGAAATAGACCTGCTCGATCTCACCCACAGCCTGCAAATCAAATAAATATGTGTAAATTGACTTTAACAATAATTCTTCTCAACGATACTTGAAGCTATAACTATTTGATTTTTAGGAATGCAGTTAAAAGTGTACATGGGATACCGTTATTATACATATGACGATGTGTGCGATTGTATCTGTACATTCTGATATTTATAATATCGGTAGACAAATACGATTTTATACGATAACTATGCAAACAATATAGAAGCTATTCTTGTGACAGAGAATGAAAAAAATTTCCTATCGCTAATGCCAGCTATGGAGAAGCTTCGCTGAGTCACAGATCGCCGACCGACTACAGCCTACACCTTAAAGATTCAACAACAAAAACAAATTTACCAGTCAACGAAATAAAGAAGAAGACAAATTTTGGACAAAGACTAAGAGAAATAATAAAATAAATGAAATCAAACAGAAAGAAAATAGAGGGTAGAAGAGGATTTGCTTTTTTCAGGCATCACGACGGGAGTACCTGAATGGGCAGTCCTGGCTGTTTCGCGATAGTAGAAGTAGAAGTAGAAGTAGTCGGATGTGCGGAGTTAGTAGTAGTAGTAGCATCGGCATTCTGGGCACGCCAGTAGCCGAGGGCCAAGCGGGACAGGAGACGCCCGGCAAAGCGCCGCTCGGCAATGCTTAGCAACAGACCGAGGGTCTCGCTGTTAAAGAGGATACTAGCGGCGACGAGTACCGCGTATAGAGTCTAGAATTTCAACAAGTAGTTGTCTTTTTTTTCAACAGATTTTTTATTTTTAGGTCTAACTAAAAAGGTGGAATTTCGCAATAAAAGATGGATGCAGAAAGTGTTGTTGTCTGAAATGTAAATTTTGGTGTAATTGCAAAGGTTTTTTTTTTACAAGGAGTTCAAAGAGTCTTACTTGGATGTAGAAGGGCTCGATGGTCTCCATTTTCGTGCGCGTTTCACATTTGAGCAGTTTCGTCATGGAAACGGTTTTCTGCAGGTCTTTCCAGATAAACGGCTCGATGGACACCATGTACCTAAAAATTAATACCCTTATTACTTTACTCGAGTACTTAAATTTTAGATTTTTGATCTTTAGACTCACCCGTCAATACTGAAAAACAGCCAGTAGATGTTCGTCGGAGTGTACACAGCATCCAGTGGTAAATTTAATTTCTCATCCGGTTGAACCGTGCCGACTTTTTCGACCTCGTTGCCGCGTTTCGTCATGTAGTAGACAGAAACCGGCTCGCAGAAGTGATTGTGCACTTGTAAGACACTTCGCAACGTGACGATCGTACTGCCGTCCTCAACGACTACATCCGATATTATACCCCACTCCTCGGAACCTTCTTTTCGGTACTTCAACGAGAAGAATCGCTTGTCGGCTCGGAGAATCGGGATTTCTAGTTTGCCACCGATGTCTTTGAACTGAAACGATTTTAAATTGCTAGTAAAAAGGTAACTTTATAGAATATCCCACAAAAATACGGTACCGAAATGACGAATTTGTTTGCTTCTCGATCCTTCACTGTATCGGCTTTTAGTTCGTTTAGCAAATGGATTTCGACTTTTACTTTGGAGGCCAACATTACCGAAGCTCCAGATTCTAAAATAACTTCCGAATACGTTTGATTTTTACCGATAGGTTCAACAGTTTCGTCTTCCGCAATCTGAAATTTAAAAAAATGTGAAAATTCAATTTTTACTAATCCAACGATGAACTTGTACCTTGAAGTGGCTATTTTCTAAATCCAAAGTCATAGCCAGTCCAGTCTCATTCTTCAATATGTAAGGCGCTACTATCTTCATAGTCGTTTTGTTTTCTACTTCCATGGCATTCGAGAAGGCATTTCCGAGCTGCTTCAAAACATCCAAGCATGTTTTGGTCACTGTTACCTCTAAATTCTCCGAAGACAAGACTTCGATCGACATTCTCGATTTTTGCTGCAACTCGTCTAAATCGGAGTCCACGACTGTGCTTCCTAATGCAGTTACAGCTGTATCCACCGACGGATCGTTGAATTGTATCTGTCAGTGATCAAATAATGGATGATTCCTAATATTGAAATTTTATGGTTACACTCCTTTTTTACCTTCGTTTTCAACTCCCATGGAGTCGAAATACGTTTTCCGTTTTCAATCGCTTCCATAGGTTCGATCAACGGTTCCCACAACGCCAATCGACTGTTGTAGTATGCCATGACCACCGAAATCGCTGCATCGATGCTCATCTAAAAAAAAAAAGAATCATTTGATGTAAAATTAATTTTTATTTATAAAAGGAAGCCCTGTAACTTAGAAAAACTGCAAAAAATCACCGTATTAGTACTCCAGTCGTTGACCTTGCTCTGGAAGCCGAGATGCAAGAGTAACATTGGCAGGGTTTTATTGCCAACACCAGCCTCAAGAGTAAGTAAAATCGTGGGTGCTGAAACAATGGCCAGCTCCGGTTTGTAAGCTGCCACAGAGTTTTCTTCGTCGTCAGAAAACTCGATACCTTCTTGTGCTTCCGTTCCCATTTCTTTGAAAATTACACAGAAATCAAAATTTTTGTTTCTCATTAATTAAAATCCAAAATTAATTCAACATCGAATTTTAATTTTAATTACCAGTTTTCAAGAACCAATAATCTGTCTCCTTGAATGGCGTGACAATCCAAAGGCCTTCGTGATTCGGTTCGAGTTTTTTCACTTCACTGCCTTCTTCCTCTTTTTTGATCACCGTTTGCAGCACTCGATTCAAGATATCAATCACCCCTGAAACAATTTGTTCATCTCAGTAATAAAATACTAGTTCACAAAAGACTGAGATAGTTACCTGGCGAGACCGAAATATGAATGTCGGTACTGATGACATCGATGTGCAGGCCCTTGCCCTCTGGTGTCGATCCTGCAATATTGATACGCGTAGGACGTAGTACTTGATAAATTGAG
The DNA here is from genome assembly GCA_030522625.1 of Copidosoma aretas. NCBI lineage: Eukaryota > Metazoa > Arthropoda > Insecta > Hymenoptera > Encyrtidae > Copidosoma > Copidosoma aretas. Next base: position 64,864 of record JAPYYV010000005.1, on the reverse strand, counting down.
TCAGTTCTCTTCAGAGGATTATAAATTCCCGTCAAGATGGAGAGATCTTTGATCGAGCCGCTAATCACCTGGTGCTCGCCCGTCATCCTCAATTTCAAGGTCAGCTCAGTCTAAGCAAAAAATCGACCAAACTATTAGCTCCCGACCTTACTGCGAAATAAACGCCAAGCAGCAAAATCTTACGTTCAGTATAATACACTTGGAGTCAATGTCATCCATGTCCTCGAGAAGAATGATATCTGGCTTCTCGATGAGCAGATTTATCGTCATGGTCATGTCCTGCGGTGGAGGAGGCGCCGGCTGCACGGCTCTCTTCTTCAGAGCCAGTTCGGCCTGTGCTTTTTGTGACGCCTGCATGGAAGACTGGGGACCGGTGTCGAAGAAGGCCTTGATCTTCATCAGATACTCGAGCGATATTATCGTGCTGAAGGAGAACACTCGGACGTCGACTAAAATAATACTTGAGAATTTAGAATCTTATTATTTTCCCGTCAAACGATGCTTTAACATGGAAACGTGTAATCACCAAACATGTCGTTGGCCTCCTTCTTGACCGTAACGTCCAGCATGCTCCGCACGGGCTTGGCGTCCTGCTCCGTTACAATTTCAAACTTGGGCACCTCGGTGGTCCGCTCCATTATCCGGACTAGGGAGCCCTGCCTGTTTGGCCTCGTGTCGTCGAGCGTGCAGTTCATCAGTAAAATCGACGTGGCCAACAGTCCGTCCGCGTACATGCGGCCCTTGACCGCGAGGTAGGTCAGGCCGAACTTGGCCAGACTGTTTTGCGGCAGATGCAGTGGCGAGTTTTGCGTTTGTAGCTGTTGGGAAAATAATAAATAAACACGTCTTGCGATTAGGAAACAATCATCTACAGAGTAAAAATGAGCGAACCATTCGGGATCCTCCGGTGAACAGCTCGATGACCAGACTGTCCATGATGAACTCGAACTTGATCGTAGTCTGCGCCTGATGCGTCTCCTGAACATCGAAGTGACTGGTCTCTTTTACACCCTCTACAACCGCCTTGACTGCAGGTAAACAATTAAAAATAACACCAAAAACGTAAACAAAAAAAAAAAAAAAAAAAAAAAAAAAAACCAATACCGTAAATGCACTCACAGGTAGTTTTGCCGGGCTCCTCGGCGATGGACTTCTTGCCGGCCGGCGCGACAGCCTGCGCCGCGGTGCCGTCCTCGACGGACTCGCCGAGGTTCTCGTTCAGCGTGGCCATTATCGTGGTGTAGTCCTCGTGGTTGAGCAGCACGTCGATGCACTTCATGCGACCCGACATCTCTATGTCCGGTATTTCGCGGAACCAGGCGGCCGACAGATTTCGCTTGATCTGCAGGAACACGCTCACCGGCTGCAGCAGCACCACCTCGTTCTCCGCGACGAAATTTTCTTTGTTCACGCGCACTCTGGACAGTTTCAGATTTTGCAGTTCGACGTTCATCTCGTCGAGGATGGGGTACTCGCCGGACGGCGTGTCGGTTTTGATTCTCTTCAGGTCGTTGCTCACCGTGAGATTACCCATGTCCAGCATGAGGCAGTGCTCGCTCGTCGAGTTCATCGGGACGTATATCACAGGCGCCTATCGGTGAATGTGTTTGGAGATTAACCAATTGAACAACGTCATTTGGAAGAATATTAACCATGCACTCACTTTCAAATTGACGGACAGCTCGATACGAGTGGCTCTTTGATGCACATCTTTAATGTTGGTCTTGGCAGCTTCGGCGGCCGCTGCTGAGGCTTCTGCAATGGCTAGTTGGGCAGCTTGGAAATTGTTCAAGAAATTCTGTTGGGCAAATTGATTTATTTTTCATTTTTAAATTGCATAAGAATCGATGTTTAAATTTTTGAGGAAATATCGAGAAAAATTTACCATAACCGACGTAACAAAGGCATTTAAAAATACAACTCTGTGGCAGCCCATCACCACTGTGATTGACATGTTATTCTTATCAACGTCATCAGGGGTAATATTATTCATTATTGCTTCAATTTGCAGTGATTCGGAGCCTTCGACTGATATGATCTGCAAGTTTCACGCGTTGATTAATTATAGAAAATTAACGGCTAGCATCAAAGGAACGACTACTTACGTTCCTATAAATAGATTTGACATTCAAATCTTTTATACTAATTGAAGTAAGATGTACGTTGGCTTTGGAGTGCGAGGCTTTCATCGTGTATCCAGCAGCGATGCCTTTGATGTAAAACGCGCTAATGTCTCTTAATTCGTTCATCATCTTCAGACTGATCCTGTCAATCTTGGCCGTAACTTGCAAGTCGGTTATCTCTACGTGAACTTTCTTTCGATCTGCAGCAAATAAAAGAATGATTGATATTAACCCAATTTAAAATTAATTCAGTGAATCAATAAATTTACTAACTATTTTTACTGCCTCTTTGCTTTTGAATGTGTTCTTTAATGAATACCGATGTATCTTCCTGTATGGTCGATAAATGAGCAACTCGGTCAACTCTCTGCTCTTTTTTCTTTTCTTTTATAGTGGCTGTGACTGAAGTGATATTATCCTAAAATAGATTAATATTCTCTTATTTTTTACTTCTGTACGAACAAAGTAATTGAATTTTGTAAATTATCCACGTACTTGTATATTAGACAGAAATCGAAGAACATTTATCAAACATTCTTGATGGAGTATAACATCTAAAGTCGTGAATTCCAAATGTAATAAATTTACCACTGAACCTTGCCTCATGAAATCTGGTGAACGTTTATCCATCTAAAAAGAATTTTTTGTTAAATCGAATGTAATTCAATGCTGGCTTTCAACAATGACAACTATTAAGATATTTACATTAATGAATCTAATGACTATGAGGTAGTCCTCGCTTCCCGATGACATGGGAGTATTGATCATGAAAATTTCTTCGGCCTTGTGATGTTGCTTTACTTGAATACCTCCCAACCTCAGCATGACTTCTTGGTTGTACGTTCTTTGCATCAATTCAGCCTCCAACTGTAACAACTCGAATCTGAAGAATGGAGAAGTCACCGCGTCGATCTCTTGCTTCGATATCGTCAGTATGAATTCTGTAAAACAATTATACATTAATTTTCACGAATTTAAAGTATTTAATCGGTATGACGGAAAATTCGTGTACCTTTCATCACGAATTTAGCTTCCAAGTCGGTAGTTTGCTTCGTGGCGCTTTTTGGTTTTTCATCCTGCTTCTTTTCCATGAGGGATGGAATCGAAGTTAATTCTTTGAAAAGTGACATCTGAGACCCTAATTTCGACTGAAATAGAAACCACCTCATAAATACTTGGTTATTAAAAGTCCCATTTAAATTTCAATTTTCAAATCAATTTACCAGCGACAATCGAGCAAGCTCCGATGGCTCTTCTTCAGGCATCGGGATGCTTTGTGCAATAGCAAGTCCTTCCAGCAGACGAGTTTCTACAAAAAGAAACAAATGTGAAATCACTCTACGTCGTTAGAAAAATTGTTGTTCAAAAAAGAGAGTAAAAAGCAAGTACCTGTTATGTTTATAGTCACCGAGGGTAACTGGCCTATCAACCTAGTTTTCGGTAACAACGGATCGTCCGTTATCAGACACTTGTGGAACTGCACTTCTAACGTTGTGGGCTGCACGATTTTTATCGGACTGACTGTGTTCGTTAGAGCATCCCGCCAGTCTTCATTTGCCAAAGAAATGAGCGCCTACGTAAAAAAATTAATGATACCTTTCTCATAAAACTCAAGAATTACGGCGCCAATCTTTTACTCACTTGGACGTTCACGATTTTCAAAATAAACTTATCATAACTGTGCTGTCTCAGATGCGCCAGGATATCCTCCTCCGTTTTCCCCATACTGACCAGCTGTTTCACGCTCAAGTGCTCGTCAGTTTCCTGCGGTTTCTCGAGCGAGCGCATTTTCAAACTACCGAGATTGATGACGAGCAGGGACTCTTTGCCCGTGTAAAAGCCGCCGTAGGGCACGATAAGCTGGGGTGCCTCGAGGTCGACTTGAATGTCCAGTACAGCGTGCTTCTGAATGGCGTATTCCAAGCCAAGAGCCGAGGCTTCTTTGAAGCTGTCGAGTTTCGCAGCTGCAGCTTCTTGCAACCTGTTGAATCAGGTATTTTAGTCGTTTGAATGAGCTTAAAAAAAAAAAAAAAAAAAAAAAAATAAATAAATAAATTGGACCTACTGTGTTAGGGTCGAGGGATTTTGTACTTTGAACATCTTGATCAGTTCGATGATGGTTTGAGCGTCGTAAACAACGTGTGCGGAGTTGGACTTGACGATGACGCGCTGACCGCACAGCTTGTCCAACGGATTCGTTTCGAAGGAGACGAAGAACAGCTCGGTCTCCGAGCCTATGCCGTTCTCCGAACTGATGAGCAGGGGCATTTGCTCGTTCTGCTTTACACCGATGAGCTTGACGTCGCTTATCGATGCTGTTACTCTGTAATACGATAATTCACACGATTACAATTTTCGTCACTTTTATTTTATTCTCTTGTACGACCACTTACTGAATAGCATTGGACGACGGTCGGGACTTGAATCCAGTTTTCACCCCGTTGAACTGCAAGTCCAGGACTTCGGGATCGCTCTTATCCGTGTCGCTTAACAATATTTGAAGACCGTGAAGGAAGAATTTCATGTCTATCATCTCGTACGTCTCGGGGTAGTGCGTGGGAGCAGTGTTCTCCTGGTAATCTATCGCCCTGTACAACTTTGCCTTCTCATCTGCCGTCATTGCCTCCTCGAACTTTTTCACTGAGTAAAAAAAAAAAAAAAAGTAAATAATATATCTCAAGTTCTGATGGAACAAGACAAAATAAAAATATCGAAATAATGTAATTACTGATAGCCGCGGCCGTGTTCAATTCCTGAGTCTCCTCCTGCTGAGGCGAGCCCCACACCCAGCCGAACCAGCCCCGCTTGGCCTTCAGCTCCTTCTCCTTCTCCGCCAACTTCTCCACCTCCATTTCGATCTGCTGTCGAATGATGACGAGGTTGAATATGTCCAGCGTGTGCTCGTGCTCGGCCAGCTGTTCCTCGATTTCGGCCGTAGGGCGCTTTGCCGTCAATTTCTTCCGGTACACCTTTGCGTACACTTTGCACGTGTCCCTGTGGTTCTTCATGTGGCTCCAGTCCCAGTTTCGCTGGGCCCGCCGCACCTGCTCCTCCAGTATACACGTGTACGCAAAGTGCCACCTGTGAAAAGTTTATCGATCAAAAAACGTTTTAGAAGTAGTACAGCAGCTAGTATACATGTCTTACCATTCTTTGTAATGGCCGCGATACGACGTCAGGTTCGGCCTGTACTTTCGGTACGGCGCGGCGTTCCTTGCCTGCTCCAAGCCCTCTCCCATCTGCATGAGGGTCTGGTACTGTCGCTTTGTCAGTCCGATCCTCAGTTTCTGCATCTCAAAGTCGAGAAAGACTTTGGGTATCGTGTAGTTGCTGCCGTCCGTTTCCGGCTTCGGGTTCAGTTTCAGCTTCGCGTTCACGTTTATCGGGCCCAGCACTGGAACAGAAATACATGCCACTCGTGACGAAAAAAAAACCAAACGTACTTCGGGGGGCGTTTCGAGAAAAAAATAGGACCCTCACAATATTGATAATCAACAGGCACGAAACTAGCTGTGGCTATGCTCTCGGAGAATATCTTCAAGTACTCCGACTGCGGCTCGGTGCTGAAGAGCTTCGGCGACGGGTTCAAGTACAACGCCAGGCCGTCCATTGTGCACAACTGCGTATACAGCGAAGAGAAAACAAAACAGTGGGTATGAGCCAAGAAAAAAAATGGCCACTCAAAGAAAAGGGAAGGAAAAAGCGAGTGGGACAACGATCGCCTACTTTGTATATCTGCTGGATGGCGTACATGTCCTTGAGATTGCCGGTGGTCGACCAGTTGTTGTCGCAGCTCTCGAGGGCGAAGCTGTTGAGCGTGAAGCCCACGGAGAAGGGGTGCTCCTTGAACGTCACCCTGTCCTCGTACCTCACGTGTATCCTCTTGATCTCGACGTGGATGTTCTTTATCATCCTCGCTATCAGCTTCTCCATCATCGAGTCGTCCACCTTCTCTTGATCTGGAGAAGAAGAAACAAAAATTTGTTTTCCACAGCAAAGAGCGTCTTATGGGCAAGATTGAAGATCTCTCACTGATCCTCTGGTTTTTAAAAACGAATCAGAGTCTCTCTTGTCCTTCAATATTCTTGATTAATCTTTTGTGTACACTCTTTTACCAATAGCCCTTACGTTTGCACTTGCTGTTCGTAAGTGCCGCTTTTCTCGAATTTTTACGAAATTTACATTTGATTATATCAAAAAACTGCGATATTTTTCATTACATTTCACTCACTTCAACAACAACACCATCGTGCGCCATGCATTATAAATAAATACGTATTCGTACGACGATCTCCCTGATGAACGAATAAACTAAACGGAGAAGTGTAAAAAACCAACCCTTCATATCGGCGAGCTGTTTGCTCTTCTCGACCCTCGCGATTTCGGCGCGCTTCGCCTCGAGCTGTGCCTTCCGCTCCTTCTCCTCGTCGTAGGTCACCTGACTGCTCGGCACCACCAGGACGAACAGCTCCTCGACTATCGCGTCGATCTGGCCGTTCCACATGTCCTTGAACGGGATCTTCAGGACGAGTTTGCCTGGGTGGAAATGTTTTTTTGCTTTTTCTTCTCGACAATACAATTTTTTAATTCCCGCGCCGAGATAATGAAATAAACATACCCAATCGGCCGTAGTCCAATTTTATGGGCAGGTCCAGCATGTCGAGGGCGCTCTCCTTTATCAGGAGATCCTTGAGGACTACATCTCCTGCGACAGACGCGTGTGAAATCATTCGTTCGTACTTTTTTTTTTTTTTGTTTTTTTTTTTTGTTCAAATCGAAATCGGGAAAAATATCCTACCCCCTGTCTCTCTTGCGCTAGGAATAGATTCGATCGATCATCAAAGTTGTAACAGTGGTTTTCTCTTTTTATCATACACACACGGCTCATGCGAGTCGATCAGAAAAAAAAAGCACTCGTGCTCGAGTGCGCGCTCGTAAACTGTTAATTGTCCAACAGTCACCACTCGAAAAGTACGCGAGAGATAAACATTTCTTCGATCCTATCGGGTGGTAATCGTCATTCGTGTCAAAAGTTTTTATCAAGGGTTTTGCGAAAATCGTAGGCTCGATCTCCAAGATGTTTTTCTCTCGAGACACGCAGAATTAGGCGCACAAGTTTGGTTTTCGAAAAATATTTTGCGATTTTGTACAATACGCATAAAAAAAGATTTAAACAAACATTCTAAGAGAAATTGGATTGTTGGAAAATACACTGATTGTGAGCTAGAAATTTTGTTTTCAAATACAAGCAACAACGAAAAAAAATTTTCCAAGAAAAACCGTGCTTACATTTTTTAAAAGATGTTGTGTTTAAAATTGTCTTAGAATTTATAAAATAACGGTGAGTCCGGAGACATTGCGAGACACTCTTCCGTAAGAGACCCGGAATTTAATTTTCCTATAAGATTATTTTCACAAAAATATATCAGTGGTCGTCGAACTTGAATAATAAGACCACGAAATAATTTAATACACCCAAAAATATCGCAGGCCGTAATTTAACTTAGAAATTGTATTTATTTTTGTTACTTGGCGAAAGGGATTTTTTTTTCATTACCTGTTCCTTAAATTGAAATCGAATATAAAATGTGAATGTTACTTTAAAGCTTTACTTGGATTCCGAGAATAGAGCGTGTGTCGTTTTGAATATCAATGGACGTCGTGATTTATTGAAGTTGCGACGCGCGTTAAGGATTGAGGAGTCGGATAATTTTAGATTTTTTTCAACAGACACAATATAAGTGTATATTCAACAAGGAACAGACCTGCAGATGCTTGAACATTTCGGAAAGACTTTTTCCTTATTGAAACGCATATTTTACTACATGCACTAAAAAATTAATTTAAGCGACGTTTTTCGTTCGATTATAAAGTGTAGCAGAAATGTACTAAAAATTAACTGAGCGAAATAATTTTTTTATGATGATCAACGTTCAAATTGAAAACGATAAAATAGTGAAAAACAAAATTGAATTAGAAAAAAAAGTATCAGATACGTCACAGAAAAAGAGTGTTATTTATAGGTCTAAAAAGTGTACCAGAGCATCATAATACAATATTAGTATTAGTATGAGTTTAGATTAAATTTTTTCTAGTTAGATTCCGTGGTATTTGTAAAGTCCATTTATTTCGAGGTGTTATTTTAAATATCAACGCACCTATTTATCCAAGTTTAAATGAAAAAAAAAAAAAAAAAACTAAGTTTATCATTGTACGTACGTATAAATGTACGACGCCCGCTGCATGACGCGGCGCAGTGTTTGTTATATATATTAACAACTAACGTTACCCACTTAATTGACTCTCTGCATGAGTCACGACGAACTTTGTTATTACAGCAGTGACAAGCCAGAGTGACTGAAAAATTTACATTTTATGTGACCGACTTATTTTTCAATTGTAAGGAATGTATTTTTTTTTTTTTTTTAATCATCCCCAAGTTTTTTTATGTTTTTTTTTTTTTAATTTTAAAAAAATGTTCTCGTGTTAGCCGCAGGTTCAAGATTAAATTATTTGCAATGCATTATTAATGAGAAAGCTTTTGCAGGTAGAATACATTTTTTCTTTATCAATGAATAAAGAAAGAAGTCTCAAAATTCAATGACAAACAGATCGATGCTGTGCAATACGAAAGGGAAGCAGCCGATGAGTTGAAAATACTTAGTACTTTTTTTATATATTTTTAATTGAAAGCTTGCGCTTCAAATGATTTTAAATAAAGTTAACCACGAGAATATTTAAAAAAATGTTATTCGTAGCAATAAGTTATGTACACGAATTTTTTTCTCAAAGATGTTAAAAATGATTGTTTCATATTAAAATTTTTCTTGCGGGTCTCAGCTAATATTTTATAAATGATGAATAGAGTGTGTTGTGTTTTTGCAAACATTATTTTTTACACTGGTTGAATTGTTAAAAAAAAAAAGCAAATAAATAGTGCATGATGCACAAGTTTTTATTTGATTATTCATGCAATCATAACTTTTTTTTTCAAATAATTTTAAAATAATGCTATTTTAGGAGCCTCTTTAAAAAAGTAAAATCATGAATAAGAAAATTATCAAACAAACCGGTTGATACAAATATTTCAAAAAACCACTAGCGGACCTTGGTCATTCAACGTTTTTCTTATACTTTTTTATCATCCCAAACGACACCGCCTCCTTATCATATATTGCATCATTCCATACGTTGAAAAAAAAAATAACATCATCGACAATTATAGAAAGTCGAGCCAGAGAGCCAGTCACTCGCAGCAAAACTACGCCCTCGTGGCCTTAGAAAAAATTTACGATCTTTTCGAAATAATTTTAAGACAAGAACAAAAAAAGGAACGAGTGATAATAGGTGGCGTGCAAATGTCCCATAAAAGCATTTTGTTATTTTTCAAAAGCGGCCAGCGGATGATGTCACGCGAGAGAACCGCTCTTCTTTGACTCTCTCAACAACAACACACACGTGCGTTTATTTATTTATCACCACGCGTACATCGGCACATGCACATGTGTAAAGAGATCTATGTACTGCACGCAATCTTTACGTATACGGATCATTTCGCGAAACATTTATTATTTTTTATGCCCCAGGAGTTTGAAAAATTTTATTATTTTTGTGTCCGAAACTTTTTTAAATATTGCAAACTAATTTCTATATACGTATGTACAGGTGATACCGAAAAAATTTGTTGCACTGGCTTGAAAGGGAATTGAGAGGCCAAAATGTAAAATTTGTCAAATTTGAAAAATTTTATACGTTCTATAATATAGTGTCTGAAAGTTATTCAATGATAGAACAAATTTTCGTTAGTAAGCAAGTGAATGATGGAAGTTATTAGTACAATGAAGCTATAAGTTATTGACGCTAAAGTGTTTTTTCTTGTACTATAAAAAATGTAAAAAGTGTACGCGTGTCGCGACCACATATTTCGACAATATCAAGTTGTATTCTATTCTGGAAGATTGTCGGATGTGTCAAAAAAAAATTGGTCGTGGTCGCAATAAATATCTAAGAGGTCATCCTCGTATCCGTCTTAGTATAATTTTGTATTTTTGAATTATTAATGCTGCGGTTGAGGTGAAAAAAAATTAAGATGGCAATTATATACATGACAAACTTAAGAGCGATGCTAATGAATTCACAATTTCATTTTAATCTATTTTTCACGTTGTTCATCAAAATGGATTTTTTTTCGTGGCCACAGAGTCGAGTCCAAACATTTTCAACTTTACTGTGAAAAAATCATGAAAATATTCTCTAATTACTAAATTTTAAAAATCCACCGGAACACTACGTTTTTCGTTAAATGATCCATATAATTATACTTACTTACATACAAAGTAGCTTAGCACGTGTGTACAACATACATTGTAGGAACGTATCATGTGCAACAATATTGTGCATATGCTAAATGTACTGTTCTAGATATATCACCTTTACGTACGCCAACGACAACAATAATAACTTCGAGGACGTAACATATGATGACGACGGATAGAGTGTCGTTTATATAAATTACTCTCTGTTTTGCTGTTGATGATGTACAATGCCGTGCCTCATATATTATACATACTGGTACATACGTGATAATAAGTTTACAATATACTCGAGAACTTCTTAATCGTTCCCTTTTACCTGAGCAAGGTACCATATCAGCACTACTTGGGCTTACTGCTTTGCACGGGGTTTACTTAGTGCAATTATCGAGCGCTTTGTCGATAAAAGGGCAGCTCGCGTAAATTACAAATCTATAACCATACTGTGTAATTATGTACCTTCTTCGTCAGTGATAAGAACAATTTTTTCAGCTAAATTTACAATTGATCGCTCGGATCACAGGGGCATTTAGAGTATAACTTTAACTTTTACTAATTTTATAGCATAATTTTGTATATTTGTGTAAATGTCGTAGTGAGTGGGAGAAATTTATTTCAGAAAATTTAGCTCAATAGACGTGTTGAAAAATTTTTCACTCAACAGCTGCCAAGAAAAATAAATTCGATAACTTTTTAAAATATCACTCACCGATGCAGGGGATAAGAAATAGTATTGATAGAAATAACAATTCGCATTGACAAGTTTGTCGATCGAATAAAACGGTCTTACCTATATCTTATTTTACATCTTGTTATTCGAGCGCCTTAGAAATTGTTCTAAACAAATATGTATCCAAACGATAACTTATCGGGAAATTCTTCTGCTGATTGTAAGTTTGATAACTGACTACTTGTTTGGAGGGCACAAAAGTTTCAGCTTATAAATGTGTTTTTAATTGGGCTAATAGATGTGACGAAAAAATGATGATGAACTGTCGAGGCATTAATACTTATTCATTTAGAAGTCGCAGCTGAGAATATTGTGCGTTCCAAAGAATATTAAGTCATGATTGTTTTACGACGAGTGATTTCTCCGCTGAATAATTTTGTTACTATTTTCTCAACAGGAATTTTTCATCACTCATCAACTCATTTAGTAGACATTTATTTCCCAAGTTTGACAGCAAACGTTTAAGAATTTTATTCGGTTTTCTTTCAAGTGTATACAGTTTTTTTAAATAAATAGCTCCTAGTCGTTGCCAAATTTTTCATATTCTTAAAAATACAATACATATTGATTAATTTTTAAAATTTCCAACGACCATGACATTCTTTTTGGTGATTGTTTCATATCTATCATATCGACTAGTCACCAGTATGAGATCACATGTATTTTCTGCATTCAGGAATATTACTTTGTCATAATATCTCTTGGAAAATCCACATTATATGTATGAAGCAATGAAATATGATACACTTCCCACTCAAAGACCAACATAGAGATCATAACGCAATCGACAGATCATAAAGGCTGATAAGTGCTCAATAATAACAATATATGACATATCCTAGCAGCAAGTGCAGCAGTGGAAACATGCACATCAACACACAAACGTGTGCGGCCGCAAGAGAAAGAGAGAGAGGGAGAGGGAGATAAAATAAATTAAAAATACAACAACACAAGGGTTTGCATACCGCCCCAGAGGCTGAGCTTGAGCTGCGAGTAGTCCAAATTCTCTATGTACTCCCCAAGGACTTTGTTTAGGAGTTCGGTGACTATCGATTCGAAGACCATATTGATGACCGGCTGCAGACCACTCCGTTTTTACAATTTCAAGAAAATTATACTTTCACACCACCGTTGCCGATGATCGATCGTCGTTTTTATTTTATCTTTTTCTCGAAGAACACTCGACGCAGCGGACAAGCGGTGACAATGCGCGCGAGTATAAACAATAATTCCTCGAAGAAGTCTAAAGGTGTGGATGTTTATAGATGTAACACCATACACAATGCCATCCGAATGTAAAAGCAGAGAGCATCAATTGCTGCGTAACACCTCACTATTTTTGTTTATATTCCACGCACGTTTGTCTTCCTCTTTGCGAGCCTCGGCTCTCATCATCTCGCGCTGTATAGATCGCGAGAGCTTTGACAATGACAATAACAATGCGAATATATATTTTATCACACGAGAAAACACCTACAAGTACCTGATGCTGCAACACTAATCAAGCTAATATACGATTTGCTACGTGACCCTTACGTGTATTCCTCCCGCATAACCTCCGAGCACACTGTGCACATTTTCTTATATTCCTTATTGGCAAACTATTGTCGTGCCCCCTCGTCGCGCGCACTTTTCCTTTTCTTCTTCTTCCCGAGACTTTTCTCTCACGCGAAGAGGAGGAAGGACCGATCCCTGCGCACATATGCCCCCGCACTGTAACAACCGTGTCTTCTGTTATTGTTGTTTTTTTTTGGGGGGGGGGGGGGAGAGGATGATGATGACACAGGATGGATTGTTTTTCAATGAAACAGTAAAAAAGTTTACGATGACACTCGCGCTCTCTGCTGATTTTGTTTTTCTTTATCGGCTCACGGCGTATAATAACATCCCATTCATGATAGATACGAGCGTCATCACGACGCCGTGATGAGCGAACGACTGAAGGCAGAGATTACTGCGCACGCGGAATATGATCCACCGGTGGGTAGCGCCGTCCACTGGGTGAAAATAGAATTTCACTGTTGGGGATGGACGGACCCGGTGAACCTGCGGTCGATCCGGAGAGACGAGACTTACGATCGGATAACTCTACTCTCTCTCCCTCCGTAATTATTTACTCCGAAACTCCGAAATCGGCTTTGTGATTATCGCGCAGCAGACGAAATTTTCAAATCGTACCATTACAATTAAATTTTAATCGGAACCTGGCTTACCGGCCAAATTTGCGATTTAACAAAAATCAGGCTCGATCGTCAAAAAATCAATGAATTTTGCGTGCGCAAGCATCGACTGTGAACATTACGGACCGTATTTTGCGTATGCCTGGAAAACCGATTTTATTTAACATTATATTTCCAATCGATTTCTTTTTTTTTTTTTTTTACTATACCGGTTTCATCTTGCTGCGTATCGGGCAGCACGTTTTCAACATTACCGACAGCCTGCAGACAATAATACAATTTCGATTCGAATTTCGATCTTCGTTTATCGCGGCTGACTTTACTTGATTTTACCTCTTTGGACTGCGTTCGTCTGTTGCGAGTTGTTTCTGTGTTGTTCACAAACGCGTTATTTTTTCATTTTATTTCTGTCCGTTTGTATTCGGTAACCGCAAGTGTCAGCAGTGTGTCAGCACACATATAAATACTTATATACGACACGTTTCTCTCGCTCTCAAGAGAGAGCATCCCCTCTTTTATTTTTCCTCGGGTTCTCCGGCGGCTCGAGATTTTCTCTGGCTGCCCCCGCGAGTGTGTTGCTGCATTTTATTTTTATCGTTCGCCTAAGTTCGGTCATAGAGATACTTACGACCACGCGCGTGTGTTATAAAACCGTACGTTTTATAACTTGCACACAGTTGCAGTCGTAAGAGAGAAAGGAAGCCGAGAGTCGAGACGCCTAATAGAAAGTGCAAGTTAGCCGCATCCTTGCGCACGCAGTCAGCACGTCTGCAAGTTTTCAACAATTTTCCCTCTCTCTTGGAGTTGAGCAAGCTAGTACCTATACTTATTTATAAAACTCGAGTGAAAACTGGAATAAGCCAAGAGTCAGTTGGTAAAAGGCTTCAGGCACGCATCATCACTCGCTAAGCTCCAGATCTCCCGAGTCTCCCAGCAGCTTCAAAGTGCCGGTACATTGCATAAATATGTACTTATAAGTATTGTATTTTGTTTTGTATTGTACAGAAAAAAACATATTACGTATATCTCCCGGCAGTTCTAGCGGCGCTACTACAAGTACAACAAAAATGGCAGCCTAGCTGGCCTATATTTTTCACCAATACAGATATACGAGAGCGCGCTAGCATCAGAGAGAGAGAGAGAGAGTTCTCCGGTGACGGCTGCCGCGCGGGTCCGAAAGTCCAAATAATCATCAGCATCTGCAGCAGAGAGAGCAACATCAATAACATAAAAAATGTTCACCTCGTCCAACGTGTACTACGACTATGTGCCGACAATGTCACCGACAATTATTACCAACAATAACAGCAGCATCGGGAACAACAATAGCATGGCCATGGATGTGGAGGATGACAGCGTGAAGCGGCAACAACAACTACAGCAACAGAAGAGGTTCCACGACCTCGACAGGCATCAGAACCCGAAGCGCAAGAGGTGCCCTGTGAAGGACGACCTGGTGTCCGGCTACAGTCACAGCTTCAAGAGGTCCCGCGAAGGTGAGCCCTATTTTTTTTTTTTTTTTTTTTTATATTCATCGTCAAGTATTGTTTTCGATTGTTTCTTCTCGCTCCCTCATAAATTTACATGCTTATTTCATATACTTTTCATTAATTTGACATCGTTAGCTTGCTTATTTTGTTACTTTTTTTGTGGCTTTTGTGCTTTCAGGTGTATGTACAAGTATACCTAATCCTTAACTTAATTTGTTTAATACGCAGTGCAGGGACGTGAGCACTTTTTCTCACCACGTATTTCGAAAGCTCAAAATTAACGGATCGTTCCATAAATTCTTCTATTCATATGAGCAGTTATAACTTGGGAAACGTGTATGACACTGACATATTTTTAGTTTGTTAATAACAACACGAAAATCTGAATTCACGGTCTCTCCTCCTCGCCTACCTACATACTAAGTCGAGGGGAACGGCTATTTTTACAAGTTACGCTCAAAATCGTATGCAACAAAATTATATACGTGATCAAAGCTTGCGCTTGCGATTCAAAAATGTGATTCTCCAAAGTAGCGCAAGTAAATCACATTTTTATATGAATTTTCAAGACAAAAAGCATCGACGAACGCATGAGGAAATTAGGTTCGTGATGCTTCTTTATTCCTTTGTAAGAATCTATTAAATTTAACGGTGAAACGTAAAAGCAGAGGAGAGAAGGCGATAAAAGAAAACGAAATTTTAAAGGGGGGAGAGAAAAGTCGGCCGAGTGTGGCGCAAACGAAACGTGATGCAAACGAGATCGCCCGCGAGAAGTATATAGTGTGGGCGAAGGGGGTCCGGGCCGAGGTGGAGGTGTGCGTTTCCCTTTAGAAAAATTGGATTGAGACCGCGCGCATGCACGTGCCAGTGACCGGGTTTTCCGTTATCTGCTTCTCTGCGCACCGCGCGCGGCGGCAGCTGGTTGGTCGGTCGGTCTCCCTAAGCAACAGTTACGCAATTCAATTCTCTTGTGTATATATTCTTCTACTAATGCAGAAGGCCGTTTAGCCATTATAGTGTGTTGCAGAGGTAAGTTATATAGTTTATCGTCGCGGTCGGCGGTACTCGCGGTCCGAATTCGATTTAGAGGCGGGTGTGTAAATAAACGAGACGATGATGGTTTGTTGAGACAGCTGATCTGTTTATGAGGTTCCCGCTCTCTTGCTTCGGTTAAATTTAGATTGATCATAGGGATCATAAAATTACACGTTTGCGGGACTTTGTACGTTTTTGCAAGCTTTGATTATGTTTTACACCTTTTTCCTCACTGCTTACACTAAAATTTAGAGCTGCTGCAAGTGCGAGAAAATAATCAAAAGTATGTACTCTGAAAATGATGATGAATAGTTATTTTTACTCTGCCATCATTTTCTTTGTGTTTTTAACTGCCTGTGTTTTAGTGCACACATAGTTACCCTGACAAGATCTAAAATATACTTTGCGTAATTTTTCCTTTTTTAATATCGTTCCTTGGCATGCATTCGAGTGAACAAAGCAAATATATAATTTTTTTTGTTACCTCCAAATAAAAATTGTATACAGCAAGTACAAATGCTATTTTAACAGTCTACACTGGAGACAAATAATGAATAAAACGCGAGGGTCTACTACAAGAACAAGAAACATAGCCATGGGTCCACTCAAGGACAAATGAAAAAAAAAGTCACAAAAAGAGCGCAGCACAAGCAAGCCAACGTGTCTCTGTGTGCACACAAGTGAGAGAGAGCCACAAAATCGAATAAAGTCAAAGAGGACTTTGGTTTCAGAGACGGTGTTAACAAACGTCTTTTCAATGGTGCAGGAGAAGAGCAGCAACGGCTGCCATCACCAGGTGCAGCAGCAGCAACAGCAGCAGAGTCCGAACAATATCGACTTTTCCAGATGTACCATGAACCGGTTCTATGCCTGAGCCCTGCAGCCGATTTCGAGTGCCGGCGCATCAGTTACCACCATTCGTCCGCCGCAATAACGATGTCAGGTAATCTTACATTACAGCCGGCAAGCAGAAGCAGTAGTAATTATAGCTGTAGTAATAAGGAACTCGAGGACATGCTACTGTTGACTCACGGTTGTTCGTCCTACCATCACCACTACAGGCAGGCAACTACTGCTGTTGGTAGCAGCGATGGCTGTTACGACGAGGCCGAGTTCTGAATCTGTTTTTCCTCATTATATCAGATTGACCATTCATTATAACTAACTGATTGATAATGACGTTGTTTGCGTATACAAGGATATGATGTTCCTGGCGTATTATTATTTTTTAATATGCAGAAAAAAAAATGAAATGCGTTTTTTATGAAGATACACTTCATAACAGGTGTTTAGTGAGGATGTAGTAGTTTAGTGTTCATCTTTCATTGTCATTGTATTGGATATGGTGCACAAGTCGTTAATTCAGTTTTTTCTCACAATGAAGTTATTAATCCCCTGGTGTGCAAGGTTTTGTTGTGTTTGTTTTCATATAAATACTCTAGCAATGAAGCTAACATTATTTACACATTTATACATAGTAGGCTAATAATAACTAAAAGTGTTCAATTTAATAATAATTAATGGTAATAATAAATATTTACTTTTGTACATGGAAGAAAAATGACTCTTTATTTTTCTCGTATTTATTAACCTTTTTTTTTTTTAGAGACAGTCTTCTTAAATTACGCTTATCTTGAAACACTTGAAATTTTAATTATTGTTTCATTTTTAGTAGCCTACAAAAGATATTTTTTATTTTATTTGCCTTATCGAATTTCTTACGTATATTAGTAGTATTTAGAGTAAGAATATAGAAAAAATATAGTAAGCTTTTTTTAACACGTTACATTATTTTAAAATAGTTTTTATCACTTGTTCCGTCTAAAAAAATATAGGGATGGCAAATTCAAAAGTACCATAAACTAAATGATTCAAAATAATTTTCATTTTTAGAACAAATTATTAAAATAAAACTAATTCATTAAATAGACTATTATAATTAACCACGATAAACAAAACGATTTTCGGTCGATTGATTTGTAAATAACGCGCCCTATCACTTTCTTTTCAAAACTCGTAGCTTAATTGGAAAATGAAACCATTTTAAAATAAAATTACACGAGATCATGTTTATCCTGTATACCTAAAATTTCATAAATAATATCAAATCACTTCAATGCGATGAATACTTATAAAACAGCATATAGTTCTATGTACCTTTTGCTTCATAGAATACTATTTACTATTACCAGCTACTATTGCTGCTCCTCGTAGAGTTGTGCGCGCGCTCGAGCATCACAAACTCAGTGCGATCTTGCTCTTCTTCGACATTTAGTTCATCATAGGGAAATCGGTGATTTGCATAGTCCATAGAGACACTCATGGCCATTTCGTCGTTGCTGTACAACTGATGAATAATTTTTATCGTGAATTTACATAATTTACAGGATAAAAAATGAAAGAAAAAGTATTTACATTATTATGATTGCTCGAGTTTTCGGGCCTGAAGAAATCGGCTTCTGTTACAATTTCATTATTGCTGGATGTCGTCGAAGAAACGAGTGGCAAAGGATTCACGTTATTTTCATGAGATAGCATATCCTACAAATAAATTACATTTGTTTGCATGAACAGTGAGAAATTTAAATGGAATATATTTTAAACTTACTCTAAATTCATGCTCCAAGAATTCAGGTAAGGGAGAAGTATATGCTTGAGCCACAATTGATGGCTCAATGAAATCCGGTAAGTGATTCTCAAGAAGGACATTGCCATTGTTGTTAATCGCTGCTGCTTCGTTGATCCCAGCCCCTGCTTCCGATTCGTTGTCGCTCGAATCTGAACTATTGCTGACGTCGTCATTAGATGGCAGCGAGCTTTCGTTTTCCTGTTGAATAACATTGATTTAGATGATGTAAAAATGTTTAATGTCTGCAATATCTTGGTAAGTTTTTTTTAATACGTACAGGCTTGGACTCCAATACTTTCAGACAACGCTTCAATAATACTTTGACGTCTGAACGCATCTTTTTTTCTATACTAAAATAAAACAAACATGTTCTTAATCTAAAAAAATAAAAAGACTTTTGAAAGTTGGAGTTTATACCTTGAAGAGGCTTCATTCTCGCGGAGAGCAGCATCATTATCAGCACTCATTATTGGTGCATCAACGATATTAACCGATTGTTGCAACTGTTGATGATTATGATGTAGCTGTTGCTGTTCATTACTTGACGAAAAATTGTTTTGCGAAACTGCGGATGATGGGGGGTCCTGCTCTTGTTGCAGATTCACGGAATACTGAGCATCTGATGTTGAAGGTAAGTTTTCTAGGTCTACTTGGCGGTTGCGTTTGATGTTTCTAAGCAATCATCAACAATCGAATGAAAACAATGAAATGCAAGATAAATATTTGTGAAAAAAGTACTCGTACACGTGAGAGCTGATACTAGTTGCAGTATTGGCTGATGAGGCCACAGCAGCACTGGCAGAGGCTTCTGTTGCTGCTTTTGACGATCCTGACAAGAGATTCTGCCTTGAATAACTAGAAGTAAAAATGAATGATGAAAATGGTTTCTTACGAATTTCAAAACAAGTAAGTAAAAATCGAAAAACTTGGTAATACGTTTTTCATTTTCTCGCAGGAAACTTTTTTTGCAAGTTTTGTACGTTTTTCAGTAGTTTCAGTTGTTAGTGCAGAACACAAAATTTCAAAATCACCAATAGTTAGTCCATCATAAATAAAAATCAAATAACAGTTTGCTAAAAAGTAAAGCAATTTTTTCAACTACGAAATTAGATTCCAAACTTTCTTCACAATTTACATACCTATTCATATAATTACCACTCGAAATTCTCTTCTTTCGACAATGAGGTATTTATTTATTCGGTTATAAATTGAAAACTGCTTGAATTAACGTTACCTGAATTTATTTTTTGACAAGAGGGTACATAAATATGTTTGTACGTAAAAACCACGAGAAAAACGCAAAAATTTTGTTTAATCATTTTACATTATTTTCAGTCAGATTACACTTTTCCATCAGACCGACTGACTATATGAATACAAATCGTTGTAAATTTATAAAAAAATTTCGGAGCAATTAAGAATTTATCATCACATTGAGGTAAAATTCTTACAACGCGATTTTAATTAGTACTCAATTACTTATAATACGAATTTTTTTAAAACTACATGATCGATCCACGTGATTCAAGTCTTGCAGTTACTCAGCTCTTCTGGATTCGATCTACTGACTATAAAAAAATAAAATGAAAAGAAAATAACACTTCCGAACATAAATCCCCCAATATTGATGACAGCTCAGAGGGCGCATTAAAAAATAATATCCATGTGTAATTACCTTCTGAAATTATCCCAATAATTGTTGGCACGGTTACCAGGTGGCACTTGGTTATTTAGCTGCTGCTGCTGCTGTTGACAATTGGCTGAGGATGAGACGATGGATGGTGGTGCTGGCGAAGTGTTGGGCAAAGAGACGAGATTTGGTAGGGATGAGCTTGGAGGTAGAGTGGCTGGATCTAAAGAACCAAAGTGTTGCTGCGCTGCTGCTCGGCCGAGATTCGAGTGCTCCTCCGAGACATCAAGATTATTACTTGTACGCGACGGTGGTTGTCGGAGTTGCGCCTGCGAAAACTTTCTTCTTTTTATTCGCTCATCAAACGTATGATTTTTTTTTTACTTTTACTGCACGATACCTGAAGCTGTGATATCGCAGCTTTCATGGATTGCATTTCCCGTTGCTGGTTCCACACGAGTTGACAGCACTGCTGGATCGTTGTGCTCATCATTTGTAATTGCAGAGCTTGGGAGCCAAGCAACAACTGTCTGTAATACTCCGCTGAGGCAACGTTTGTGCCTAAGTAACAACAAATTAAAATCACTATTCTGTCCAGCGTATTTTACAAATAAATCAACAACTAAATATACCTTGAGGTGCTTGATTCATGAGATTGGGCATCTCCCAGTAATTTGCTGCGAATCCGTTTGGTATCGGTGGTTGTGATCCCATTTCCAGAATATTGTCTGCCACCGACATTGCATCGACGCTGTGCTCGTGAGTTGGAGCTACTGAAAAATGCCATTTGGTTTTTATAAAAAATCAATAGTAAAAGTCATTGTTGTCATCAACACGTACCGATATTAGTGGGCGGAGGCCAAAGGTTTGCCGGCGTGCTGAGGTGACTGTGCTGAGAATTCGAGCCCCTGCGACTACTCCACTCCGGCGCTCCGTTCTGATTGACACTCGAGGCGTGACTCTGATCCTACGAAAATCACCATCGAGTAAGTAAATCAGTTCAAGCATCACATATCAATACCAATAACCCACTTTTCTCATGAAATCCTCGAGCTGCCGTCGCTTGTTTTGGCTCAGACGCAGATCGTTGTTACCAGCCGTGTGATTGCTCTGCTTCTTTTCAATCAACATCGGCGGCGGCGTCGAGCTGGTCACAGAAGGCGCGGGGTTCGTCGAAGTCTGCTTCAACCTCCTGAGCTCAGCCCGCGTCGCCTGCAGCACTTGCTGTTGTTCCTTCAGTTCCCTCGTGACGGCTTGGATCTGCTGCACAGTCAGAGGATCGGGGCTCAGTTTCAGCGTGACCTCGTCGGGGTCGTTGTACGAGTTGGCGTGTATGTTAATGTCGTTCTCGACTACCACCTCGTCGTTCGTCGTGTCGCCGTTGTTCACGAGATGATCGTCGTCGTCGTGCTCGGGCTCCAAGACGCTTGGCTCGTTCTCGGCCTCTCGCCTCTGCATCGCGTCGTTCATGAGAGCCTTGAGATGCTTCAGTTGAGCTTTCATCGCTTCCAGTTCGCTTACTTTGTCACGGTGGGCTGTGCTTCTCGAACCTTCCGAGCTCTGGGGTAAAAAAAATTTGTTTTAGCATTCGAACTCGAGTGCAATCACGAATTTACGAATACTCACGCAACTGGCACGCTCTGATACCTCGACAGCCTGCAGCTCCTGCACCAGGTGATCCATGTGCCTCTTCTTGTTCTCCAGCTGCTGCAGTTTGCCCCTGAGGGCCTCGGTCTCGCGCTCGAGCTGCTCGACGTTGCCAAGGTTGACTATGTTGCTGGGCTCGCGGACTCCGTTCTCGGGCGCGACCTCGTTTTCCTCGTCGCTTGTGCTGAGCATCCGCTGCGCCTGGCGGGCTTCGTTCAGCCGCTCCCGAACGCTCAGCTGCATGCCTACCAGCTGGGCCTGATGCTCCTGCAGCTGAGCCAGCTTGCGTTGGGAGTCCTCGATTTTTTTCACCAGCTCCTGTTCGCGGCTCCGTTCGCCGTTTTCCAAGTCACCATTCTGCGAATGGGCGCGATTTGGTGATTAACTTTTTTTTTGTGAACTTAAAAAATGCAAAGCTCATTGATATCGTCGTCTTTTTAACTATGTTTTTGGAGGGGTAAATGAGGTTCGATTCATTACAGTGCAAAGGATTCTGTGGTCTGGTTTTTTGAAAAGATGATTTTCGTTCTAAATTAATGAATTGTGCATGAAAAATATTAACAAGGAATGCTACGTATCTTTGTAATGGTGTAGTGTTAAAGTAAATGAAAAACAGTCTAACAGTATTGATTTATAAAACTTTTCGGGCTATCATGCTGCTTTTGAAAATACTCATTGTTCCAAAAGCATTCGATATTGTGCGTTTGTATGATTAATCGACAAAATTATTCAATTTCATGCAGTTAGTGCTCACACTGAAACGATCAAAAACTTTTTGATTTATCTTAACAACCTCATTAAACCTCCAATACATTTGACAATTCTCCATTAGTTTCGTGAGTTTCTGTTCGCTGTCGTATAGATCCTCCACCATCCTACCCAATTTCTCATGTTGGGCTTGGGCTCGCTGTACGATTTATAAATATATTGCACATACATGTTTAGTTTAAAAATCATTAGGGGTATTGGTAATGAAATAAGAGATGGAAGAAAAACTTGTTACGAAAAGTAAACATACTGGATCGGTAGATTGGCTGAGTGAGTCCATCATGGTTGAAGTGACTTTTATGTACTCTCTGATTTGATTCAAGCGTCCCTCTACTTGACCTCGCTCCGGCTGCAACGAGAAATCGATAACAGACGGATGTACAACGATCAAAGAACCCCTTGCCATCAAGGAACCCAAAATAAAAGTACCGATAAAAAATGCCCGAGTATTAAGAGAGGTATTTACTCCAAAAAGCGCAAAATAAACACACCGCGTCTGTCACATGACTAAATTTTCAATTAGTTGTTAAATATGGATTTCTAAGTATAATCCTGTAATGACGCGGTAAAAGCGGCATCCTGAATGATATTTATTTTTAACACATCACTTGCTCGCGAGACGAGACGAGACGTGACGATTATCTACTCGTACCATTTTGTCCGTATTGGTAGGCTTCATTGAGAGATTTGGCGGTGACTGGCCACGAGAGTCTGTAGGAGGTGTCATTTTCAGCCACAAGTCTTCACGCACGTATTGGTTCGGATAAAGCCTGCTGTGGCTGGGTCCTGTGAAATGAAATAAAAAATAATAATTACTTTGAGTTAAATTTTAATAACAATAAATACATGCATCCTGATCACGTTGATTATGAATCATGCAAGACTTGAAAATTTTCAATTGATAAATGCATTTGGCATCAATTAAAATTTTTAGTTGATCTGAATCACAAAGCTAGAGAATCGAGGCCAATATTTCTATTCCACTGAGCCTAATTTCACAATACATGAGGGCGATTTTCAAGCTCGCAACGGTTGCAGAGAATCGATAAAAATCGCATACAATGAAAATAAAAAACCTCACCGAAATGATCTGCCAAATCGTAGGAGGATGAAGCCGAGGAATGGACCGATCTGGCGTTGCTGTTCTTATTAGCCGCTGAGTTTCTGGAGTTGCCAGTTGTCCCGGTTGACGACGTTTGTCGCTCGCTCACCGGATGCCAGTCGAACTGAAACTTATAATCAACCGCGAGAGAGGATCAAGACGACGTCAGTTATCTCTATAATTACGTTACGCGCGCGAGAGTTAAAAAAAGAGAGACTATGTCGTCTTCGTCTACCAGAAACTTCACAGAGAGCCGAACGTTGTATAGGCGCAGCGGCAGCTTTGGTTTTATTCTTAGACTCTAAAAATAGAGCAGCCCAAGTGTAAGTGCTAACGCGATACCTTTGAGCTTCTCTGGGATGATATTGCCTTTGCTTTAGTCTGCGATTGAATGAGCTATGCTTTAATGCTTAGGAGCTTATATCTGTATATACATGAATGTATGAATTTTCATCGGCCTGTCAACCCGAATCAAAATAGAGAACTAATAATGAGAAACAATGTTTGGCCTAGTCGAAAAATTTAATTAATCTAAAAAAATTAATGTCTGGCTGGGCAAAAGAATTCAGCTTACCAAGTTATTGGAATGTTGAGCAGGTACTCTGTACACACTGGAATATGTAGTGTTTTCGTCAACTGTGGATCTGTTTCTCTCTCTGTTCCTATGGCTGGGTCTGTTGCTCTTGGGTAACGTACCAGTTTTACGGGGATGATCATTCACTCCAGGAGACATGATTGCCTTTATTTTGTCAGTCTTACTTTGTAGGCTTTTCTCAATCAGCTATCTGCAAAAGACATAAAAAAATATAATACCACTCAATGATTGCACAGTAATCTAGATGTATTCATGTATACATTTATTTGTTTATTTGCAAATAGATGACCTAACAACGTTTATACTAGTTGAATAATCAAACTAAATGAGTAAAAATGATTTGAACAGTGTACTACTTATCAGCTGCAGAGTTTTACTCTCATTGAATTCAAGGAACGCGTCCTAACTATAAGTTGGCAGGTGAAAGTTTGATCAATAAGTCCTTGATCAATAAAATAAATTCTGAAAAGAGCCAATAACGGTGAAAAAAAAAAAAAGCGAGCGAATTGTGTTTTTGCTAGCAACTGTTTTCATCACAACAAAACCTCTCCGAACACATGACACTTGCCTCTCTTTCCACCACCATACATGATTATCAAGTGAATTCAAGAAATAAACAGAAAAGAAAATACAAGATTGTCCGTCCACAAAATCGCTCTTGTCTCTCTTACCACCTTTAGATCAGCTTTTGCGAAACAGCTCCAAAACTTCGTCCCTCTGATCTGAATATGCTCACATTTTATCGCTCCCCAAAAAATACACACTGCATCGACATTCGACTACAGTCCTGTAAACAATCCTTTCGGTCATTTTTCAGTGCCATTTGGCACACAACTACAGGCAACAACAACACTTTTGATGTGTCCTGGCACTCCTGCAGCAGCTGCAAGCGAAATAAAAAAAAAAAATAACAGAGAATCCAACAAACAATACATCTAAGCAACGTTTTGTTGATTATTGCCGTCCCAGATGAAAAGAGAGACGGATGGTGTTGCGAACTCTCGCGCACGCTTCTGCACAGGTGTCTATATCGTGCAGGCCTCCGATTGGCCGAGCACATGCGCGTTCAAACGTTCAATATTTGTGTGACTCAAGAGTCTCAAGACCATTAATTTTAATGATTGTCCATGATGTCAATCCCAAGCGGTCGATCCCCATAGTTATCCAATGTGCTTGCTTGCCTGCTATGCGTTCATCGTACAAATTGTTGTAAACTAAACCAACGCGCCGCTAGTCTGCGCGAATGAATAAATATAAATAAGTTATGTCCCCCCCGAGCAGTTGATCCCAACTATACCCCCAATGCGCTTCTTTGCCTGCACATTTGTTTGTTCAATAAATACATACACACCACTCACTATGACTTTATACGTACTCTACCGATGAGAACTGCATTGTGCCGTCAGATCGTATTACCTGATAATCAATACAATGTAATACACTACAAAAATGGAAAAATCGTACTAAAATTTGAATATTTCAAAAACGGCACGTCCTTCCGATCTAAAATTCAATAATAAATTAGATTTTTAAAATAAATCTGTCGAGCTATCTTATTTTCAATCTGTGTATAACTTGAAGTTTTTTATCTTTATAACGGTACAGGCAACAATTGCAAAATTTTAACCAATAATTGTATGGCAATATTACGAAGTAGTATCCAAAGTTCGGGACACTACTGTTAAAAGTCGGTTTTAGGACCAACTATACCTTGAAGATCCATCAAGCTGTAGGAACTAGGAAGCGTTTATATTCAACTTTTCCAGTTTATAAAAAAAAAAAGTGTACTGAAAGCGGTGGTAGTGGGGGAACATTCTTTGACGGAGCACCTCTATTCTGCATACGTCTGTTTTGGTGAGCTAATTTTTCATGTTATGGATAATCTCGCTGAAGCTCAGATTAATAATGATAAAACTGTCCAATTATAATAATCATTCTGTAACACTCGAGGAATACTCGATAGGATTTATCTGTTATTTTTATCAAGATTGCTGTGATAGGAGTGCTACAAATAAAATAACTGAATCGGGTATTTTGCTTCCTCATAGAGGAATATGAAGCTTTCGATCGATACAAAATTAAGTTTTCTTCAAAACATGTCAGAAAGGTTTTTTTTCACTTTAGTGCGTGGGAAATGCTTTTTTGATTATTTTAAAACATCCTATTTAAATTAACATCATGGATTTTGTGAAAATTTACTTTAAAGACAATAGAGCCTGGCCCTTAAGTTTACAGCTAGTTTGGACCCCACATAACGTAGAAAAAATAATAAATAAATTCTAAAAACTAAATTTTGAAATTCCTATTTCACTCACTAAAATTTCCATTTTTTCGTGAAATGACTCATGTATAGGGGTCATTACACCAAAAATGATCTGTTTCATGTTCCAGTCGATTACGACGTCACGAAAGGAGCTTTAGTTCCGAAAACTTTTCTAAATAATACTGTTTTTCTGCTGACCGTACAACAGAAAGCAGAACATAAAAATGTACTGTTTTAGTTATAGACGAAAAAAAGGCTCTAAATTAGCGTCACGAGCTCGTGTCCCGTTCACATTTTCTCATACATAATTCAAAAGGTATTGGCGTAAGCAACATTTTCATGCACTTTTCAGAGCCGAAGAAGATTGTATCCAAGACTGGGATGCCTTTAAAGTTGCGGGACCGAAATCTTATAAATTTGACATTGACGCAGAAAATACTCTCACACGTTCATACCGTTGAACTTGGGCACTTCAATTTAGATGATTTGTCTTGTACAGATGTTAAGTTGCTTGCGGGAGTATTTTCAATTTTTTCCATCTTGACCAGCCAGAGCTAGAGCCTTGCGAAGTCCTGGATTCAGTCTCCCCAAAATAAAAACTAAGAGCCCGTAACGCTAAAGAATCTGTTATATCTCCGAGTAGAGTTGTCGGATCGACTCGACTGATGTATCATATAATAGTAGGTAAAAAGTTCTTGATATAAGTGAAAGGGCGTAGTTTAATTCTCACTTAGAGCGCCGCAATCGCGATTTTAAGACGATTTTATAAGAGCCCGTAACGCTGCATTTTTTTGCACGAATCGCATCGTATTTTCACGGAGTGTTTGATTATGGACTCAAATAGTGAAGTTGATGAAATTAGATCATAATTACATCATATAGGTGCAAAGACGAAGTTACATTTTCACTACTTACATAAGTTAAAATTTTGATTCAAAGACATTTTTTGAGAGCCCGTAACGGTACCCACTGCGGCCAATTCGATGTATTTCTGCTGCAAAATTTTTTTAAGAGCAGATCCAGCGGGACCCAATAAATTCTAACTTACTTTGATCACAAACAACGCAAAAAAAAATATTAGAAAAATTATTAATCCCTTTTGAGTCTTTATCCATTTCAGCCTCTGAAATGTGCCGTTTTTGGTAGAATGACCCATATGTGTAGTGAAATTATTGACTTTGCTATGTTTATCGTTATTAAAAACCACTCTATATTATATTTAGTTTTAAGTGTAAGATGAGTCTACTCACGAAACATAATCTCCTTATTTCTAACTCTTGTTGATCGCTCACTGCTCTCAGTATAATATACTTATATGTATACGTGTTCACTCGGCGAATGACTAGATCATACTGCGCAAGAGAATGCGCGCCAATTGTGCAATGAACATTTCGCACCGAATTCTGTGAGCTCGTGAGCCGAGTCAGCAGAGACAGCAGCAGAGTCAGCTGAGTGCGTCATTGAGCTGCGCAGTGCGCACTCTATACCACGCTATGAGCTGCGCAGCTAACCAGATACTTAGATGATTCATTCACAGTATGATCTAGTCATTCGTCGAGTGAACACGTATTATACTGAGCAGTAAGTTTAGTGATCAACAACACAGTAAGAAACAAGGAGATTATGCTTCGTAAGTAGACTTATCTTGCACTTAATACCTAAATAGAGTAGTTTTTAATAACGTATAAGTATACCCAATACGCAGATATTTGGAGAAAAAGAGTTCCTTAAGAATACGTGAATGTCCATCGTAAAATCGTCATAAAAGCATTCTTATACAATTCTTGTGTAACTTAAAAAGAAGTCTAAAAGGATACCTGTGAAAAGTAATGAAGTATTCTTCTAGTATTCTTTGAGTAATCTCATTTAATTCTATATTACAAAAAATTAGCTAACAAAAACCCTCGCTACAAAAAGGGTTCATAAAATATTGAAAAAATAATCCTACATGATTCGAAAAATCCTATAAAATAGTTTATAATAATGTATACAGGCCATTTCACAAAAACTGCGATATTTCATGAAGCCCACCTATGTTTATTATTATGTACACGCATTTTATTATTTTGAGTAGAAACTTTTTTTGAACAGTGTCAACTAATTTTGTCTGGATAGACCTTGTGAAATTATGACAAAAAAATATTTATCGCAGCCATAAGATGGATATATAGCGTCCGTGTAATCTTTAGTTCATCTGTGGCAGTCGGTAGAATTAAATACCTTTGCAAGAAATCTTTGCTATGGCAATTTTAAATTTTGCAACGAATATATAACAACAAGTCGTCCTCACAATATTAATATTTACCAGAGGACATTGTTTATATACAAAAACAGCTTTGAAGATCGTTAATATTAGCTCGAGATCTATAGTCTTTTTGAATTTTAGCTTCGGATAAATTAACGAACGAATGTCGATCGATACAAGTGACTTTTGATGCACATTTTGATTAGCTTCTGCACTTGATTAAAAATAGGTATTATATATCAAGCACTTGTCCAAAAACTTTGATTTAGAGATTTTTAATGATATAATTATAATAATTTCGCTGCATTGCAAGTCATGAAGTAAAAATAATGTAAAAATATGTATTCCAAAATCATTCACTGCGCTATATGTTTACATGCAGTAGGTTATTATTATGTTTTTGAATTACAACTTGTAATTTGCAAGTCAAATCCAATCATTTATTTCTAACTGAGACTCATTACTTTGACAATAATTTTGACATTCATTTTGTCCCGTTTAATTTTGTTTGCCATTTGATAATCATATTTCTCAATCGCCTTTTCCAATCTTCCATCATCTAAAAACTTATTGTGCACATGTAATTCTGATACAGACCGGTTATTATAAGTATTTATTTCACTTCAAGCTAATCTGACTGTTTCATCGAGTGTATGGTCAATACGGCGTGGGATCCAACAAGTCTCCTTTTTTCAAATACAGTATCCATTGAGCTCCTGGTAGATCATTGGAAAAAGTGGAGTCTTCAAAAGCTCACGAGTCTCGCTCGCGCATAGGTCACCTGTAGATGTGGATATACTAAACGCTCGGACAACCGAATAAAAAAACGCTCTCACGACTCAAGCACTCCAGCGAAGTAAAACTTGTGATATTATGTTATCTCTGGATCTATGCTATACTCGATCCCTTTTTGCAATTCAAACGGTACTATGCCGTCAATAATAATCATAATTTGGCACGATCAATGCATTGTCCACACTGTGAGTTGATTTTTGAATTTTGCACCGACTTCTCAGTTCGTGGCGACCACGCGGCGCTGCGGTCGACGGCACGGGGCTTCCCCCTTTTCCGAGAGCGACCGATCGGCGATCACCGATGCCCCTAATAAGATACACATCAATTTTACCCCATGAACGTGTACAATTTTTTGCATCAAGTACAATTTTTGTTTATGGCCACGTCGTTGTCGAGGCCCCTACTTTTCGGTGTTGCGGCGCTCCAATCGACCCGGCGATCGCGAAACAATCGATTGTTCATGCTTGCGATCGGCTGACTCTTGGTGAAGCTGAACGAACAATCGAAAGTTCGGCGAGTCTTATCCGTGCGTCCAACTACAGCGATGCACAGAAATCGCAATTGAAACGGTGTACACCAAGCACGCCGAGTGCCGTCGCAGTGTCGCGCACAACGCGTTATAAATATGTTGTGTACAAACATACGATCGGTCGATTTCCGGGAACAATTTCCCCGCGAGGCTCCTGCACACATCCTACACCGTCGGCACACGGATCGAGCTTGCGCGGCAATCGAATAGTCCACACATCGTACACATGGACACGGGTGGTAAGCCCGCGGCGTCCGCTCTCTCGCTTTCTCCCGTCGTTTTTGGCTCTCGTGTTGTATTCCGCGAGCAGAATTTGAGGAAAGCTCCTTCACACGGAGTCCGACAGCACCGCGCCGAGGCGAGGACGAGTTTTTCCCTTTCCCCTCTTCTCGCCCGCGCCGCCGTCATCAACGTCAACGTCGTCGTCGTCGTCGTCGTCGTCGCTACAATTGCGCGCGCGAAAGTCGCTCGCCCAGCTTTTGCCCCGCAAAAAGCCCCGGGGAGAAGCGCGCCGCGCGCGACGACCGATGCCCCGTGACAGGGGCCGTCCGTCGACGGGAACGCCGCCGCCCTGGCCCTGCAGCCGTCGCCCCCCGGTCTTCGCGCTCGTTCTCCGGCGGATGATGAGCGGCTGCGAGATGGTCGACCACGGGCCGCGGGGAGCGGGGAACGAGGCTGTCGTCGCTCGGCTGGCCGATCGCAACGGTGAGTGTTTTTTTTTTTTTTTTTTGCCTTTCAACGGTCCTTTTTTGCACGCGCCGCGGCGCGGTGTGCTCTAACCGTGCGTGGGTGCGCGGGTACATCAGACAACACGGTACTCGCCGCCGCCGACTCGCTGCTGCTCTTCCAGCAGCGCCGGGAGCCTGCAGCTGCCCCGGTGGTCAACGGCGTCCTCGTCGACTGCAACAACAACAACAGCGGCGACTACCGCTGCTCGGGTGCGCCGGGTGCCCCGGGGACGATCGGCGGTCCACTGCGGCAGCGCGACTGGTGGGAGGACGACGACGACGACGACGACGACACCGCGGGGGACCGCTGCGGCGGCGAGAGGAGCTTCGTCGAGCTGATGCCGAGCGGTGGTGGGCGGAGGGCGGATGCCGGGAGCTGGGAGGAGGCGTCGTCGGTGGTGGTGGTGGTGGATCGCGAGGAGACGATCGTTGGCCAGCCGGGTGGTGATGGTCGTGACGACAATGGGCTGTCGCGCAGCGAGAAAGTCTGCCACTCGTCGCCATCGTCGTCGGGGAAATCGTCCGCCGCGGGTGATGACGCGGAAGTAGACGGCGCTGCGATCGCCAGCAGGGGTAAAAAGAGAAAGGTAATGCGAATACAGCGTCATGTCCCATGCATAACTTGTTCCCGGTGGCGCGCGACGTCTTTTGAGAACGTTGGAAGAACAAAAACAAAACAAACAACATTGTCGACTGCTGCCTGGAAATTATTTCCCATCAACTGCCTTATGCGTGGACATGTTCTGGCTTGATGCCGAGAGACACGTATAGAGCTAATTTTTGGCACAAGTCTCGATCACTGTGTATCAAGTGTTTGAAAGCATGAAATTGTAAAATGTTGCTCCATTGAAAAAAAACCATATCGAAAAACCATGTGGAAAACCGCATGAAAACGTGTGGTTTTGCTGCTCCGTCTCGAATCACCACGTGGTTTTCTGAAAACAAAACCGTGCGAAACTTGAATCATCAATGTTTAGTCATAAAAACTGCAAAATAGTAATTGCTAGTAATTACGAACAAAAAACATATGGAATGAAATATTTCATGCTACAACAAAACGACACGGTGATTTGAGACAAAAAACCACCACTTGAAAACGTCGTAGCAAGACCACATGGTTTTTTTTCAATAGAGTATATTGTGTTGTTATTGCCAAAAATCATCATGAATCAGCTTTGTCCTTTAGCCTTTTGGTCTCGCAAAGAAGACATTCGCAACGTTTCGCTGACAAACTTTTTGTTTCTCCCAACGTTTCGCGTGCCATCAATAATACGCTTTGCAGTCGTGTAAACAATGCCTGACAGAGTTTCGTTTTCCGTTCTCCCCGTGGAACCTTCACAAACAACCTGGCCGCGCGAAGCGCAAGAGCGACGACGACAGCTGCGAGGCGCCGAAGAGCGTGAGCTGCAGCAGGTGCGACAAGAGGTTCAGGAAGGAGAGCCACCTGAAGACGCACTTCGTCGTCCACACGACGGCGGACAAGGGGCCGGGCCTGGCTATGTGCCGCTGCGGCCTCTGCGGCAGGGGGTTCTGCCACCGGGGCGCCCTCGCGCTCCACATGCGCGCACACGCGCCTAAGCGCTCCGATGCTGCTGCTGCTGCTGCTGCTGCTGCTGCAGGACGTGGCGGTGATGCTGGGGTGCCTGTTTATAATCAAGCGTAGGGTATGTCGCCCTTGCCACAGGCTGTTCTCGAGGTTTCCGATGACGACTGCTGGCTGTTGTTTCGTTGTTAAATTTTACGCTTGCCTACCGCGTGCAGGAACTGAGGTTCACTGATAGCTGCGGAATCCGGTGAGTCCGTGATTCCCGTTCTGCGACTGTGGGGTTTTTTTTGTTACGGGATGTACATTTTGGTTGAAGATCGCCGTTGTATGCTTGTATGAAAATCCGTTGATCATGTTTAGTTGTACGGACAAAGTTTGTTATTTTCAGTAGCGAGTTATTTTTGAGCAGTTTAAAATCATATACTCTTGCATCGTATCAGAGAGTGCACCTGCAAGTGTCAAAAGAGGGAAACGCTTGATTGAGATTTTTTTTAAACTTCTTCATTTAGTAGTTCTGCGACAAATTTTCCGGATCCTTCAAAAGGATGTCAGTGATCGTCTATTTTTTTCATATTCGCTGTTTGGTATGAAAAATGGATTGCTAAAGAGAACAGATCAGAGCTAAGGTTCTGTCATTTGTAGACTATTGTTCAAGAAGCTTATCAATTGATGTATACTGCTTTGTGTTCCAAATATTTTTCGAAACAATCGTTTCTTGAACCTACTATATCGTTCCAATCCCTGGATATAACCGATTTTTTTTTTTCATCCATGCTCGATTACTATATTTTTTTTATATCCTCTAGAATATTTTACACGAAAAACGTACATGAATTGCATGAATACATACAGTTTTTTGTCAAGAATGGGGTTAAAGTGCATCACTTGTATTGGAGTTCGAATAGTTTTGCCAAGTATTCTTCATACGAGTACTGTGATCGCCTCTGCAATTAACCAGGCCTCATCGATATTCGTAGAATAAAAACAACTTTCAAGCTCTTTCAATTTTAAGTTTACCATAACTTAACCAGCGTTAAAATAATGAGCCAATGATGATCACTCATTTTTTTTTTCCAATCTAGTCAAAATCGGTCTACGTTGGAAAACATATATTTATAGCATGTAATCTCGGACATGCGTTTTTTCGTCCATTTTTTGAGTACTTCCAAAAAAACTGAAACTCACTGCACTATGAGACGAGCAAACTGCAAGGGTGCAGGCAGGCCACAGGCAATTGAGCGCATAAGGTTATTATCTGATTTTTCTCATTACACTTTCAAAGTGTTGACTTTTTTTTTAGTATATAATATTAAAACAAGGTCAAATAACTTGTAAACATCATGCATCCGGAAGAACCGAAATCTTTCAGGTTGTTAAATTGAAATTCAAATAAATTGAAGTAAAACACAATCTTACGTATGTTGTTTATTTAAATACCCTTTTTATTCATTTTTGGTGGTGAAAAAAATTTCACCCCCAAATGTATGTACATCATCATAAGACCAGTACGAATCATCGTGTACGTTCAAAATTCAAACACAATATGAAATATTCGCATCCAAAAGAACTTTATTGAGATTCAATCACAAAGGTATAATGAAAGGCACAACTGCAAACACGTACTTTGAGCTTTTTAAACTTACGCGCCTCTCGCCAGATCCTTCCACCAGAGCGCGCTTATTTTCCGGAAAGCGCCGGAGTGCCGGCGTCTGCTCTCGGTCTCTCTTTTTTTTTTATACACTTGTTGATTGTTGCCATATTTTTTTTTTCCAGTGTTTCGACGTATAAATGCACACAATACTGATATTAGTTGAGTAAATCAAACCATCAGAAAACGCATTTGATTCGAGCAAAGAGTAAGTAGACATGTTGTACAGACAATACAGAGAGAACACAAATCGTCGACGACTACCGTGATTTCGTTGACAATCCGCCAAAGACGACATCCTCAATCTCATTTTTCCTCTCCCCGCATCAGGTCCCGCGAGAGAACCATGATTGAGGCGGAAAAGAACCGGGTGCTCGGCTGGTTCCGCCAAATCGGGGGCGCGACACCCAGCCAGGTGCCGGCGCAACGGCCGTTCAAGCGCACGACCTTCCGCAAGTGTCCCGACGCGTCGACGAGCTATCGCAACATGGGCAACAAGATATTCCGGGAGCCGCGCCACGACGCCAAGACGCACCAGCAGATCCTGAAGCTCTACTGCTGCAGCATAGCCAACGCGTTGCCGGGCTCGGACCAGCTGGCCCTCGGCTACGCCAACAGGTCGGCACTGCTGATACACCTCAAGAAGTACGAGGAGTGCGTGAGGGACGTCGACAGGGCGCTGGGCATCACCGAGTCCTACGAGCTCAAGGCCAAGCTGCTGTGCAGGAAGACCGAGTGTCTGGTCGCCTTGCAAAATGGTACGCCTGTTATACTTGTGCGTGTATATATATTTATAGCTGCTGCTGCTGCTGCGTCGAGCTCTAAAGTTGTTTTCGGTCTTTGTCGATATTCTTGGGATGATTGCCGATGGTGTTTTAATTGCAGGCAAGCAGAGGAGTGCATTCGAGAAAGCCAAGTACTGGTTCAACAAGGTGGAGGAGGCCAAGGATATGAAGTTGCTGGTCGACAGGATGAAGAGGGCGGAGCGATTGTTGGAAGCCAACGAGAAGGACTTTGATGCGAGGGGGAAGAAAAAATTCGACATCGATTGTACAACCGATGCGGTTAGCATTAGTTATAACGAAAAGTATGGCAGACACCTGATTGCCAGTCGTGAAATACGCATCGGGGAGTTCGTCTGCGTGGACAAGTTTTTCGTGGCGAGCGTCAACAGCCACAAGTATTTTTTCTACTGTCATCACTGTCTGTCCGTCTCTTGGGCGGCCGTTTCGTGCGACAATTGCGCCCACGCCATGTATTGCAGTGAAAAGTGCAAACAAGAGGCTTGGGAAAAGTATCATGATATCGAGTGTAGCGTAAACATTGCTGTTTATTCTTACGAAGGATACGTTATTCAGATGAGCATTAGAACTCTGATTATGGGCTACAGGGAAGCTGGTAATATGAAAAATTTGAAGAAAATGGTGGACGACGTATTGAAATGCACAGGTGAATAACCGATTCATTACTGTTGAAGAAATCACAATCGTTCAGCCGCTATTTTATTAATTTTAGATGAAAAAACCAGAGGTTTTTTGGAAAACGGAACGTTTGACAGTAACAGCTTCAGAAGCTTCATTGGTTTGAGCTACTACAAAGAATATGATGTAAATAAAATGAAAATGGCTATGAGCGCTCTGATTACGTTACATAGCAATAAAAGCGAGCGCGGAAAGATATTTGTACTTGATGACCATAAGAGATTTGTAGACCAGAAAAACGCTATCTTTATTACGTCCTTACTTCTAAGACTTATCTCGATATTTTCAGTTAATGGCTTTGATGTTGGTATAAAATTGTATTTTGCATCGAAAGTTCCTAAAATTTATTTAATACTTTCACAAGTTTTTTTTAATAGGTCAGAGAAGAAACTACAAAGTGTAAAAAGAAACGATCTTCACTTGACTGCATTCTCAAAGTTTGTTGCTCAAGGGGAATGAGTTGTTCTTTTCTGCCAAGTTTTTTTAATCACAGCTGTGATAGCAATGTTGGTAGAATGTACACTAATGATGGAAAAGTCATATATTACGCCGTGCAACCCATCAAAAAGGGTGCACAGGTAAAAACATGTATTATTTAACAATTATTCATTTAACTTAGGTCGACATTTGTTTTATCTAGATTATTTATAATCTTTTCAGATTTTTACATCTTATTACTGCAATTACATGACAAAGGCAGGCCCAGATAGACGATCGTTTTTACATACAACGTTTGAAATAAATTGCGACTGCATTGCATGCAAAAAAAATTGGCTTCGCTGTGAATTGATGGTGTCTAAGGTTTGTTCGGATAAAAAATATTTATTTATGCGTGGATTGTTTAAAAAAATTTTTTTTTTACTCTTTGCAGGTATTTCAATCGCCCTCGGGTCCTGGTTTCTCTCTTATGTATGAGAATGCAGAATTTTTGGCTAACTTAGGAAAAAGAGATCACAGATATAGCCAAAAAACAATAGAAAATTTTGGACAAAAGTTAGAAATTTTATTACAATCTGATGCCAAGCCTTCATTTTCTATTCAATCATTCACGCATGCATTTATGACAATGATGGACATACGTTATGGTACTGTGTTAAGAATTCCTAATAAATGTGTTAGAGAATCGTAAAAATTTCCACGTCGATGATGGCAAAACTAAGAAATAAAAGAAAAATAAATCAAACAAATAATTTGTTTATTGAGAATTAAAATTTAGATTATTCATATGCCGTCGTTAAAATATTTTACAGTTTCAATAGTTTACATGTTATTAATAAAATGATGTATGTTAAAAATATTTATGTACAAGAAATAGATACATTTTTGTATGACCAAAAAAAAGTATAAAAGAATCTATATGTGATTAAAAATAATTTTTTTACCAGGTTTGCGTAATTTTATGATTGTAATCATAAGTTTCTGTATGTTAAGTCTCTACTTTACTAAAATTTAAGTTCATTTTTTTATGATTATCCAAGTTACGTACTTTTCATTATTTTATTATGTTGATTGAGATTTTTCAGAACAAAATAAGAATCTAAAGTTGCAAAGATATTTCCTACTTTCTTTTTTGTTTATAACATTTATTAAATTTCTGATAAATTTCTGATAAATGGTATGAATAAAAAAAAGTGTAGGAAATACATGCATCTTTAGTCGTTCACCTGAGGGTGCCTCTAAGATTTTACACGAAATTTCTATCAAATTTCCATTTTTAACATTAATACTTATTGAATATCTCAAAATGTTTCTGTTGTATGTTATAACCTTGGCCATGGTACAAAATAAGACAACATATTAAAAATCAGTACAATCTTGAAGATCTTGATTTTCATTTTCAACTTGCACGAATGTTTGTGGCGACTCGCATCTCGCGCCCATACCGTCCCTACGCGTCAGCTTTCCATGTCAACCGCCAGATGTCAAACGACACCTTGCGCCCAACTCGCAAGTGGGGTCATTCCGCTGTGTGTGACTTCAGCCTAAAGGTCCCTGTTCATGCTTAAAGCTACAAAGCTACTTACAATTGTCAGCAATTGTAGCGTTAATGATATAAAGTTCGATTAGTTCCAACTTTTTAGTCATCAACGCTATAGAACACAGAAATCACTGTATATATAGTTATACAAATAACACAATAATTTCAGCGTTGTAGCGTTGTAGCGTGAGCATGAAAAGGGACCTTTATATTACACCACGTCACACCATACTTACATTATATACACGTAATGCAAGCAAAAGTTGGATTCCCGTTCTAAAAACTTTATATTAGAAAAAAGGATTTTGAATAAGTATTTGAGAACGACAATTATTTATTAATATGTATAAAACACATTCAGAAAGTTATATATATATATATTTATACATATATCGGAGAATCGTCTTTCAGACGTTCAGACCTCGTCGGAAATTCTTGAGTCTCTCTGTCTCTCATTAGTGTACAAAAAACTTTCAATGATAAATAAGTATTGTCCTAGTAACTAGGGGAGTCCATAACTAAACACTAAGTGTAATTCTCTAACTTATTCGGTTTGGCAGATGATCACTGCTTATTAAAAAACGGCGTACTTACTCTTTATTTTGATCCGTTTGGAATAAAACGTGCTAGTAATGTAAGTAATAAGTTCAATCATCACAATCTGCCTGCTCATCACGTATAAGAGCAAGAGCTGCAGTGAGCAGTGTGAGTACCCCATCGAGTGAGACTAGGTATAAATATATCCACTTTACTTCATCCCAATTCCCATCCGCTCTTTTTTTTGTTTCCACTGTTGTTGAGTGCGTAAAGTATGAAGTACTTATAAAGTACTTGATTTGCAGTTTCCATCAGCCATGGCAGATAACAACACTGGCAAACGGACTTTTTCTCTCTCCAAGGATGCTCGGGAAGAGCGAGAAAGGATGATGGCTGAATGCCAGAGGAAAGCCCAAGGTTTGGTCGCACCGGATCTTTCACCGGATCCAACCAAGTACCTCAGACACAGGTTCTGTGGTCGGAACGGGGACAAGTGGCAGTCGATCCTGCAGAGTGCGGTCTTAGACTCCAAGCCCTGCGACGATGGAGACAAACCACCGCAGGACATGCCCATGTACCCAAGGGAATGGGGGATCTACCGCAATAGCTTCCGGAAGAAAAATAAGTTCGACCGCAACCGCGACATCAGGAACTACTTTAACGTGAACGTCGTGTATCCGGAGACCGACACAAACGGCTACGGGGATCCAGAGGACGAGGAGCAGGACTGGGACAAGGAGATCGAGGCCTCCAGCAGCAACGCCGGCGACGACGCGCTGCAGACTCAGCAGCTGGAATTTCTGTACAACTGTATCGACGAGGTCAGCCCGGAGAACATCGCGCCGTGGCACGAGGACGCGGACCGGGCGTGCGCGCAGTTCTGCGAAACATTCGACTTGCCGCTGATGAACTTCGCGGCACTGCAGCACCAAGAGCTGCTGCCGACCAAGTTTCACAACGACTGGCTTATGTTGAAGATAGAGCAGCAGCACAGGGTCTGCAGGTACCAGGAAAGAGTGAACGACGAGAAGAGGAGGGGCGACAGGATAGACATCTTGGAGGACTGTGATCCGCTAATGGCCCGTCAGATTATGTTCATCTTCGACGAGATCAGGCAGCCCTATCCGACTCAGCTCAGTCAGCTGGACGAACTTTTGTCCAAGGCAGCGCTCGAGTACTGTGACAAGTACGATTTGCCACCGCTGACGCTCGCGCAGCTGCAGGCCGAGGGTCTGGTGCCAACGAACTTCGATGAGGACAAGCAACAGGTGAGGAGAAAGAACAGGGAGAGGATCATGGAGTTTCGTGACGACCACAACGAGCAGGGCATCACGGGCGAGGAGCTGGAAATGATGGTGGCTGAAGGTTTGAGGAATCCAAGGGCCCAGGTGTTTTTTGGCAAAAATCTGGCCAAGGTCGGCAAGGATGCAGCCGCGTCAAGGGTAGCACGGAGCACCGGTGAAGCCATGTTCAAGGAAGGAAACTTCACCACGGAGAAATTGGAAACGCTGTTTGCCCTGTTCACAAACAGCATCGCTCTAGCACCGCTCGGCTCCATAGAGCTTTTACAAGCCTACGATAATAGGTCGAACTTGCTGTTTCTGATGAAGAAGTACAAGGAGTGCATCGCTGACGTTGATCGAGCCTCGAACCCCAATAAGAGTAACATTCAGCTAATGTTCAGGAAAATGAAGTCCAAAGAAGCACTGGATCGCAACAAGCATCTGGAATGTGGGAGTCTGTACCGAGAGGGCGAAAAATTGATAGAGCAGTCGAACCATTCCAATGTGAACTTGACGAGCCAGGCAACGGAGGTACAACACATAAAAAAGGCCAAGCTGGAGGAGCTGGCGAGCGCTGGGCCCATCAAGCCGAGGGTACACGAGCACGTGCAGATCTATAATAGCCGGAGGAAAGATTCGACCTACAACGACGTCGACATAATGTGCCACGCCTCGGAGAAGTATCTGTTCGCCAAGAGGAACTTTGCGCCTGGTGACATCGTGTACATAGAGCCGGCCGAGCTGGCCTGGTTCGACTTTGGTCATTCTCACTTCAACTGCGGCTATTGTCGGGCAAAATCTTGGGCCAGCGTACCCTGCGATGAGTGCAACTGGAGCGTCTATTGCACAGAGTTGTGCAAACAAACGGCCTGGGACGAGTTCCACAGCGTCGAGTGCGCCGTAGTCTCGCACCTGAAGAAAGCCAGCAAAACTTTCAACTACCACGATTTTCTCGCCCTGAGGTGTTTGCTGCAGG
This sequence comes from Copidosoma aretas, assembly GCA_030522625.1. Taxonomy (NCBI): domain Eukaryota; kingdom Metazoa; phylum Arthropoda; class Insecta; order Hymenoptera; family Encyrtidae; genus Copidosoma; species Copidosoma aretas. The sequence continues at coordinate 24,614 of JAPYYV010000005.1, read as the reverse complement.
GAATCAGGGAGTTTAACGGTCTGCAGAACTTACAGAATGAAGTTGCAGCCCTAGACAGAAGCATAAGTAAGGAATTTTTTGTGGTATGTGTGTGTGTGTGTGTGTGTGTGTGTGTGGACTTAAATTCTCGCTGGTACCGCGTAGTTAATGCAATTATTATTTCTTATTATGTCAGAATGCTGCGAAACTGACCCAGAATACATTGAAGATGTTTCTTACCACAGTAATGGATTCAAGAGCATATACACTCTGAGCGTTATGGCGCAAAAAATCACTAAGTCGAACGTTTGTATCGTCAATTGTGAAAAAATTTTGATCATTCTAGCCAAAAAAACGAAAATCTTTGGTGAAAAAATTAAATTCAATTGTGCTACTGATCTGGCTGATAATCCAGATGTTTTGTTCGTTGGCAAAGTCTTTTTGAAGCTGAGACAGAATATTGCTTCCGGTGCTCGTGTGGTACGTACGCATATTAAAGTTGCAAATTTCCTTCATTTAAGTATATTTAACTTTGAGAATAAATATTTTTACACGTTTGCTTAGCTGCACGATCTCAAATCGAAATGCACAAGCGCGCTCAGTGATACGCGGGATTGTATGAAAAGAGGGAAATGTAAGGGAGCATGTGTCGCTCCAATGTCCTGTCTCGTGCAGCACAGCTGCTATCCTAACACAAAAATTCTCATAACCAATCATATGAGCTTAATTCTTTTTGCATTGCGACCGATAAGTAGTGGATCTCTGGTAAACCCATTCAACATTATAATAAATTGATGTTTTATACATGCTGTATTAAGAGTGTCAATCTTTTTAGTTGTCGGTAGCATATGAGAGAAATTTTCTAGAACAAGAACAGGAAGAGAGAAAAGAGTTGATAAAAAAGCAGTTTAAGTTTAATTGTCTCTGTCAAGCTTGCTTGCATAACTGGCCTAGTTTACAAGAAATGTACAAAATGCCTGTGGTAAGATATTTCTATGTCATTAATGACATTTGTCTTGGTAATTAATAAATTATTTTATGTTGTTATTTAAGAAAAACACTGACCTCTATTGTCGTGAGTACTGGATTCCACGTAACCTCGAGCTGTTTCATAAGTTAACTCCTTTGATAAGACCGATTCTATGTGGCCACAAGGGCACAAAAGTCAGTCAGAGGACAGTTACGCAGTTGTCTGATGCCATGTGCTATGCCATGAATTCAAACGACGAGACAGTACCATCTGTCGTTGTGGGAGAACTTATGATATGCATAAGTAAGGTTTTGGATAATATTTACAACGTTATGGATTAAAAAGACATTTTTTAATCTTTTTAAAATTTTACTATAATATGACGTTATTTTAACTATGTAAAGAATGTTGTGATGTATCTGTATTGTTTAACCTTAACCATATAAATAGTACTATTTAAAAATGATTCCCTACCTTTATTGGTTTCACGTTGTACATAAACGTGCAAAAATACAGTGCTGAATAAACTGGTATGTTTTAAAATATATTTGTCTTTTTTTGTTCTACAAATTGTTTGTGTATCACACTATTCGTTTTGTGCTAGCTGTTTTGTCGTTTGGAATTTATAAACATCACAAATTGTGATTCACAATGCAGTTTGATATTTTTATTGTTCACTTCAGGTTACTAAAAATTTTTGTTTTTTTGTGCCAAAATTTCCATCTCATGCTCACCCCAATACATTTTTTCCTTCTGTCTGGAAAAATACATGATAAAAAAATAAAATTGAGAAAAAAAAGGTCTCAATGCTGATCAGAATTTTCACACATAAAATTATTATGTTCTTTCCAATGACTGAAAGAAATGTCCATATGGAATGACCTTTATAAATTTTTTCCAAACAAATGATAAACAGCGATCTGTACTTACTATACTGAACGCTTCAAAAACTAATGATTTCACGATTGACGAGGTGATTTCTATTTTTGCCAACGGCGAGTGCGATATATTATGTAATAGTATAAAAATGGGTTATTAATAATATACATCGGTTTTGAAATATTATTTCTTGAAAAAACGACACAAGGCAGTACATGCTTACGCATCATATGTAAAAATGATCATTTTGATGTATGGGTCGTTTCACGAAAAATAGTTTATTTTGATGCGTATAATTTATTTATTTATTTAACAAAGTACACGGGCTGATAGGGTGAACTACCCAATAGATGAACGGTTAAGGAAATTTTAGTATTGTATTGAAATATCTATGAACTGATAATATTTAAGAATAAAAGGATCATGAAATATACAATTGATCAATGTTAAGAATATATTCCTTGCAATGGAGTGGAAAAGTATGTTGATACTTAAAATTTTCAACACAAATACATTTTCGGGAAAATCGTTCATCTACTGGTCGGCGTTCATCTATTGGGTGGTTGACCACTAGTCCTTTATATACGCATTACAAGAGATGCAGTTACATAAATTTAAGAACAGATGGGATGATGAAGGATTTAAACTTATTAAGATTATCGATATCAAACGCATTTAGATCAGATGAGGCAACAAAATTCCAAATCCTTCTCAATCTAGCTATTGGTGTAAAAAAAGAAAAATTATTTCGATAGGTGTCCTCAACCAGTGAAGAATTGTTGAAATTGATCAGTGTTTAAAACTTTTTATTATTTTTTCTCCATGTTCTGTGAGGTCCAAAGAAGTTGAACACTTGACTAACTCTAATGGCATTATTGTTAATTCCAATGCAATTTAAAAAAATTACAAAGTACCATTACCGTAAAGGGGATTTCTCAACAAAATTTGATTGTTCACATTTTCTCACTGGGTGCCTTTCTAATCTCTTTTCATCGATAATTACAAATATCTCCGGGGTTGGAGGCATTTTACGCTTTATTTTGACAGCTACACTAACCGCATTCAAATTTAAAGTTAAAGAAATTACTCGATATACTTGTTTGCACTCCTATACAAAATAACGGTTCAGCTCTGGTGCCCAAGAGTTGCAGACTACTTAAGTACTTACTTGGCCCTGGCCTACCAAATCATTTGTTGAGCGCAATTTAAAAATATCAAAATTCGGCTCAACAAAAATAAAGCTAACGCCTTGAACATTAAAAAAAAATTTTCTTCGTTGTTTATTTAATGTAAATTATTATTATTTTGTTTCAAAATTTTGTAATCTTATAATTGGGCTAAGCCCGTGTGTTCTATGAAATAAATAAATAAAAAATAAATTCTAAATTTAAACTACCAGAAAAGATGCTAGTCTCTTCAGACTTTCAGATAATGAATGATTAGAAAATTAAAAAGTCTACGCTAATGCACCGGATCTCAAAACCCACGTATTCAGGGAAAATAATGAGAATTCACGAGGATTCGGAATGAAAATAAGAAAAAGAAATATCTAACAATGTGAGGGATTTTCAGCTGAAAATTACAAAAGCAAGCTCCATGGTACTTAATATTTTAGCGATGAAAAATCGTAAAAAAAGCATTTTTCAACGTTATAACTATTTTTTCTGAGAAGGATTATGAATAATAAAACTTTTTTGTTCATAACGAGCCAAAAAATTGGGAAAAAATTTTGTCTGTTGAAAATAACTTTATTTTTGTTAAATACAAAAAAAATTGACTATAAGTAGTATATTCACACATCGATTCACCGATACAAAATATAAGTAAGCAAATTATGTTCAGCTCTTCTGCTGATGCTGACGAACTTCGAACAGTTTGAAAGTTCGAATCAGCAATATCTGCAGCATTCAGCAGCAGACAAAAACACGTTTCAAGAAAACTTCAGTTCAGTTTAGAATTGTACTATGTCTATGTAAGATTAGGGTTCAGTAAGACCATTCGAATTGAAAAGACGGTATACCGAATACCGCGATCACAAATTATTTTCAAAAAACATTGGATTAAGTATACTGACTAAGTAGCTGACGGAAAAATACTTACTGTTGAAAGTACTTATATTTACGCACTGATTCATTTTGCACGTTTAGGCTGAATAAGCGGACAACGTAAAGTAAACAAACTTATCCAGTGCCCGCGTGAATCGCGGATTCCTTTGGCTGGTGAGTTAAATCGTGAGTATACACATAAATATGATTTTTTAAGATTAAAAATTCCAAGTTATGTACCCACAGTATTAAATTTTCGAAACCGACCTCAACAAGTGTGTGAAAAATAAGCAATGTAGTAGAGTCGTTTATTCTCTAATCTCTAGTAAAACCTGATCCTAATATTCCTAATACCTACAGGGGCTACATACATATAAACAAGTAAATAAAGGCTAGAAGAACCTTACAATTCGCAAGGATGGAACGCGAGAGGCAGTTGATTGTCGGGGAGTTAAACAAGCTGAAGCACATGAGTCTAAACAACTTGTTTCCAAAACCATTGAAGAAAACCATCAGTTTCGCAAAAAGCCTAAAAGACTCCAATGTCTTCCGCGAGGCCGGAAACAGAATTTTCAAGCAGAAGAAGCACAGCGCAAAGATTCACATGCAGGTCTGGAAATATTATACCCTTGGCATAGCCTATGCGCCCCTGGAGTCCAATGAGCTGGCACTCAGTTACGCAAACAGATCTGCATTATTGCTGCATCTCAAGAAGTATGAGGTGTGTGATCAGTTGGGTCCAAAGACTTTCTTTTTCAATAAATTTCCATGATTGGTAACGAAAAATTTAAATTCCGTTTTTCTCAGGAATGCCTGCAAGATATCGATGCATCACTTGCGATCACAAAGGCTTATGATCTCAAGGTCAAGCTGCTGTGCAGGAAGACCGAGTGTCAGGTTGCTCTGAAAGAGGGTAAGGCTTCCCAGACTTTCTGCTTGAATTGAGTCAATAATAGTAACTTGATTCTTACTTTTTTCTCCTCACAGGTAAGCAGAGAAGTTCTTATGAGAGAGCCAAGTACTGGCTCGACAAGGTCAAGGATATAACTACGAAGAAGGAGTTGCTGTACAAAGTCAGAAAAGCCGAGAAAGTTCTGGAGTCCAATCATTCGGATTTTAAAGTTAGGGAAGAGAAGGATTACCATGACATGTTTTGGTCGGACGACATGATCGAAATAAAGCACAGCGAAGAGTACGGCAGACATTTGGTTGCCGCGGAGGACATGATGACTGGGGAAAACGTTTGCGATGAAGATTTCTTTGTTACGAGCTCTAATGGCAAGAAAAATTTTATCTACTGCAATCATTGTCTGGCCATCTTCTGGGCGACGATCCCGTGCGACCATTGTGCTTATGCAATGTACTGTAGTCAGGAGTGTAAGAAAGAAGCTTGGGAAGAATATCACGATGTCGAGTGCGCCACTTCCATAGGTGCTTTTAGTTGGGAAGAGTGTCTAATACAGATGAGCATCAGAACTTTTATAATGGCTTATAAGGAAGCGGGCAGCATCGATACTCTAAAATGCATGATTAATGATGCGTTAAAATCGTCAGGTAAATTATTTTCCATTTTACTTCCGACTGTCGTGCAATTATTTTTCATCCAATGAATGTTAATTATTTTTCAAACTTCTTGACGTTTTAGATAAAAAAACAAAAAGCTATTTGGATATTGACAAATTTTTCACTCATGGTTTTCGAAATTTGTTTAGTTTTTGTTGTCCAAAAAAAATTGATCCAGTGTATGTCCAGTGTGCTGTTAATGCTTTGCTGAATTTGAACTCAAATGAAAGTTTCTGTGAAAATGATCTGGCTCTTGATCGAAGTTTGGAACTGAAATATAATGATGATGCTATTTTCATTGCAACGGTTTTTTTGAAACTTATTACAATCTTTTCAATCAATGCTTTTTGTGTATGTAAAAATATTGGAAGTTATAAATCCATTAATTCTATGTTTGTGTTTGATTAAAATGTTTTTTTATTACTCAACAGGTGGTTGATCCAGATTTAGGCTGTAAAAAAAAAAAGTGCGTGCACTTATGCAAATTTAAACTGTGTTGTCCAAGAGGAATAGCTTTTTCTCCTACTGCTAGCTTGTTTAATCATAGTTGTGATAGCAACGTCAGTAAATTTTATACTAATGATGGAAGGGTTTTTTATTACGCTTTGCGACCAATAAATAAAGGTGAACAGGTACAGTACGATTGAAAGGATACATATTTTTTCTCAACATTATTTTAATTCTAAATTAATAATTAAATGAATTTTAGTTGTTTGCTCATTATTATTGTAATTTCATCGACCAGCCAAAGAAGATAAGACAAGAGTTTTTGAAAGATATGTTTGAGCTGAATTGTGAATGTATAGCTTGTGAAGAAGAATGGGAAACCCTAACGGATGTAAAGAAAAAAATCATAGAATGCGTATGTGTGTCATTTTTTTATAAACTCTAAAGAAAAATCTATCAACGAAAAATTCTTCAAAATTGTGTTTTACATAGGACAATGATGAATATCCAAGTGACGCTGGATTCAATCTTCTAACAAAACATTCCATGGTAGTAGGAAAAATTAACAAACGTGATCATCGCTTTAGTACTAAAACTATCGAAAAATTCATCAATGATTTGGAAAGTATGATGAAAGTGGAGCCAAAACAATCCTTCTGTGTTCAATCGTTCATCAATGTTTTCATCTACATGATGGAAAAGCGTTATGGCACCGTTTTAAGAGTGCCTAAAAAATGCAGATATGACTGAATCTGTGGGCTTACACCATGAATTTTCGTTTCATGCTTTTTTTTTATTTGTGTATAATTTATATTGTTTTCATTTAAAATAAAAACATTGTTTTGAAACAACATAAAGAAACTAAATTTAGGATTTTTTATTCTATTATCAATTATCACACAATATCAGTATTCACATTCAAAAGGTTGGGTGTGGGTCTGTTCACTGCAGAGTGCAGTAGGCTGCTACTACTATAGTATAGCTAGTGTGCGCACATAGCATTGTTGCCAATCTTGAAATCAAAGTAGTAAACGGCAAACTGGTAAATGTGTGTTGAATTTACTTGTATAATATTAAGTATATACTAAGAATGAATATAAATCTACAAGGTCTACTTTTTTACGTGTTCATTAAGATTTTTTTTATGTCTTTTATTTGTAATTTATTGGAGATGAGAAAAGTAATGAGCATTTTCAAGTGTGAAGCGTAATGTAATCAAGAGTGTCGATAAAGTGAGATTCTTAAGTTTTAAAGGTTAAATTCAAAGTTAACACAAGTCTTAATTATAGTATTTGAAATTAATTATGGCATGTAAACCGAAACCGAATCTGAGAAAAGCCACTCAGGCTGAGATACTGAGATCTCATCAAAGGGACAATGATTACACATCTCAGATGAATGAAAGTCTCACAGATCTTCTGCATAGGTACAGCTTGCACAGAAATTTTTCACGTTTTATGAAATCTGAGGTACCAGCAAAACTCCTTTACTTCATTGTAACTTCTGGTTTGGGTAACCAGACTCTGGGGGAAGAGTACACTGGAATCATACAAGCTAATTTACAAACATACAGAGTTCCTTCTTTGATGGTAAATATAATTTTTAGTTGTACTGATACTCATTCTTTTGAAATTCCAAAACAAGTAATTGAAAATCACAGAGAAGAGTTCTCGCAGCTATATTGGAATGTTTTGGAGAACAAATGTTGATGAGCCTGTTGGAAAAGCTCCAAGTTAAAATCAACAGACCTGACAGTCAACTGATGCCACAAGCTAAAGCATTCCTTAATACATTCCTGAGTAGATTGCGGACAGTGCTTCCAATTTTTATTTTAGTTCACAAAGGTCTGTTTTATATATATGGGAGGTATTACAGTATAGGAAGGAGACTCACTGGAGTGGATTACGTGAAGGTAATTGAATGATTTTTTTTACTTGTTAACAAATTAAAACTAGACTTGAATATATTTTTCCTTCAGGCTTATGGACCAAGACCAGATAGCAGTGTAAGCTGGGGTCTGAGGATTTTGGGATTTGCAACAATAGCCCAGTGCTTGTGCAGACTCTGGCAATCTAGAAACGTCAAAGATAAAAGAATCGATGAGGAAAAGGAGTTTGAAAACATTCCAGGTGGTAGGTGCCAGTTGTGTTTGGAGAAAATACCAGATACCGCTACACCGTGTGGCCATCTGTTTTGCTGGACTTGTTTGGCTGAATGGTTACGAGCCAGAAACCGATGCCCACTTTGCAGAGAAACTGTATCTCCTTCAAGGATCATTCCATTGATGAATTTGTAAAAATCACAAGGTCTACTTAATAAATCAACAAAACTATGTATATAATGTAAATAATTTTATATTTCAGTGAGGCAAAGAAAAATATAAATAAAATTAAATATTTATCAATTAAAAGCATGAGGTTCATTGCTCGGCTATATTTTTTTACCCACCAATAAACGATGGAATCCACGTGGTCTTTTTAAAAGATAATAGTAAAAATTTTGCACTGCAAAAGAAGCACAAACAGCTCCTCAATTTACATGATTACGGAAAACAAACATTATATAACGTAATACAATACTTGAAAAACAATAAATAATTACATTTTTTCCGAATTATAATATCGATAAACTAAAAACGTTCACTAACATTTTAAGAATGATGAATGTCTGGCAATGAGGTACGTTGTATGTACAAAAATATTAAGTTTTATTATATTTGCGCACTCACGGCACGGCACACTACTAATGCACCAGTTTGTTAATTGCTTTTTTTGTTTGTTTTATGAACTTTTCGATAAACAATATTGTAAAACAATTTTTTTGGGTTAGTCATTGATTTACATAAAATTATCAGACAAACTTCATAAAAATAAACTGATATTGGGACTCGAATTATGTTAAAGTTACGGGTTTCTTATTTCATTTTGTATATGAATGTTTTTACTTATTGATTAAAGTATACTTTTAAAATGAACATTCTTATAAAAGTTAATTGTTTCTTGTGATTTCTTATAATAAAGCGAAACAAAATACTCCCAACTTTTAGGAGTATTCTTAATACAACTATATAAAAATAACGAGCGCTTTATCTGTACAATAAAATCAACACTAATACCTCAAAACAGTTAACCCTCCCTTAGCGTATAAATATTCTCGAATAAATACAAAAAATAAAATAGTTTCCACGATTTTACAGGTTTTGAAAGCACACCAGCAATAAAAAATCGGTCTAGCAAGAACAAAATCTAGGTAAAAATTTAAACAATCGGCAGGAAATAAAGACATTGAAAAAATCTTTCCTCCACTGACTGAATAAGTGCTTTAAAATTTTTTAAACTTCTTTTGTACAAAAATGGAGTAAAATTTGCTTTTACAAACGTATACGAGTGTATTTCGAAACATGTGCGCGTTACTCGCTTTTCCAAGCAAATTTCACCCGATCTTTACGAATCGTCATTTTTCCATAGGCCACATAGCGTTATACAGTAACCATCTTTAGTACGATCATTCGTGCGTTCGTTCGTTTCAAGTTACAAACCCGACACCTCATTGGCAAAAAATTACTTTTCGTGTCGTCTAGTATCCCTACCCAGTTTTCAACGATTGCTAATAAATTCCCTCTAATGTATAAGAGTCATGCCGATCACTTGGCTGTAGGCACTCATAGCTATCTGCCGCACTTTCAGCAACCTCTCTCTTCTGTTTGGCTTGCTAAACATAAAAAAAAATCGATGTTATTTTTCTGTCACGTGGTCAAATTGTTTTTTCTTCTTTGATTTGAAATTCACACAACTTACAAATTCTCCTCGGTGAGAGTATCGGTAGAGAGCCGAGAAGTGCAGTTCTGGCTCTTTATCGAATTGGAGACGCTGCCCGTTGACGTCACGTAACAGAACGAGCTATCAGACGAGCCGGTCGACACCGAACGTGCTCGTAGTGGTAGACCGTTCTCTCGAGACCCCGGAACCGGGACCGGCGACGTTCGCTTCGTTGCTGTGTACAGTTGGGGCGCTATTGGGGGCGGTGTTCGATTATTCATGAGCGAGATGGGTGGCGTGCGATTAGACGGCCGTGGCGGGGTTCTGTCTGGCGCGGGTAACGGAGATCGGGGCGAGCCGTTGTTTGTTACCAGGTCACGGTTCGGTGACGAAGGCATTACGTTCCTAAAAGCACATTTCGATTTTGTTTTTCTTTTTAGAACAAAAATTTATTCTAACCCTGTATTTATTACAAAATTAAATATAGTTTTACCCATTGATCAGTTCGTCCTCTTGGGATTCAAGGTGGAATATTTGACCTGGTGGCAGAATGTCATGATTGTGCTTGGAGCCATTCTGACTGAAGACGCTCTTATTCGAGCCAACAGACAGATTGGTGGCGATTTCTCCGGCATCGATCACGTCGAACGACTCGTCGATCATGTGAATGCTAAATTCGTTGTCACATATGTGCTTAAGGAAGGAGAAGCAGAAGTAAAATATCTCCTCGTTCTTCGATAATCGGTCTATCAGGTTGTGACCAAACAGGTACCAGTCATAGGCTATCGTAAAGTACAGGATTTGATGCGCAGACAGTGATCGGTGAGCAACTCCGTCGGCCCACAGGCTCAGTCGTAGTAAAGATATGAACAACGGTGTGCGATCCCAGCCTATGGGAAAAAGGCAATTTATCAAGGTAAAAAATTATTTAACCCAAAAGAAGAAAAAAAGAGCTCACCTGATATACAGTGAATGAGCATGCTGCCGGTATCTTCAGTCAAGTACTTTAGCAGCAGTTGCATGTAATTCTGCGTTATGGTGTTGAGATCCCATTTCCTGTAGTCGTCCCACTTGATGTGTAGCTTCGTGGCTAAATCGCCGTTCATCTTGTCGGACACACTGATCTCGGCGTCGACAAAGTGCTGGTTCCAATCGTAAAACAAATCGTCAGCCACGTAATTGTTTTTCCGTAATTTCGTAAAAAACTCACAACCCGGATATGGTTGTGACAAAATCGTAAAATCAAAATATCGGTTTTCTTTGTCAATTTTCTCTGACGAAGTGATGCTGAAAAGAGATATAAGAGTTTATTTTTATTCATTGAAAAATAGTCCGGACAATCACAAACTTACTATATTCCAAACTTTTGCTTTTTGTTCTCAACCATTAGATCGCTGATTACTTCTACACCAAGGTACTTGAGCAGGTCAATATCATCTCTTCGAGCACTGGAAACGTAACTAAGAAAAGTCCAATTTTTCTCCATCTTTTCTTGCTCTTCCACGTCCAACTCTTTGACGTCTTTATCGCTCCAAACTTTGTTGTCAAAATAAATGTACTTTAATCCTAGTCTAGTGTAAACCTCAGCAGCACCGGACAATGTAGCAGAACGACAGATGTGGCGGTTTTTGTAGAGAAGAACAGGCATTGGGAATCTTTCTCGGCATCTAGCGACACTCGCTTTTATTACTTTTTGCTGTAAAAATATATTGCAAGAGTTTTTGGAATGCTATCATAGATTGCTGAAAAAACTAGTAATAATTCATTACCTTAAATTTAAAAAAATCACATTTGCTCTCATTAGGATACATCATATATTCACCGGAGAGTATATCCTTTTCTTTTTTAAAGCATATAAGTTGACGGGGATACTGTGGACATAGTTCACCAGTATCATTGTATACTATTTCACATTCATAGTCACGCTTTGCAAGGTCGATGCATTTTTTCATAATTGCCATATCCTATTTTAATTAAAAATAAATGATGTAGCGTTTTTTAAATAAAATGAAAAAGACAAATTTTGTGCACTTACAATAACGTTAGTAGATTTAGCTTCGTAATTTCTTTGAGAAAAATGCCCAATAAGATTTTTAATGTCTTCATCATTAACATCCCCCATATTTACAGTCGATATTTTTGTTCAATTGATCACAAAACTTCGAGTACAAATACACCAGGTTTTAGGAAAATTCTCCAAGCACACATATATGACTCTTGATGCGTTTTTGAATTATGATTCAGCACTAATTCTAATTTCCGCAATACATTACAGTTCCAAGTGTAAAAATTTACTAGTGCACTGAAAGTAAATACTGCAACTGTACTACATTAATATTTATATACAGCTACAGTAAATTAATTTTCGAAAAGCGAAATTTCATCTTCAAATTCGCAAATAACTTCATTTGATGAGATGAAATTAAAAGTATTTTCAATCAGTAAGCTTATACAAAGTATACTTATTATATACCAAAGAATTTTATCAGTTTCAATTATCTTATCAGCACAACAATGTAATACAATTATCAGATTTACTACTGTTGATTAATCTTTTGTGATTCCTTGCTCAGAAAAACTTCAAGGCTCACTTGGATTTCATTCGCACAGAATGAAAAAATTTGCATATCCAAAGATTTTGAATTGCTGATTGACTTCAATTCGTTCAAAGCACATAAATTAAAATGTAAGAGAAACATAAACGGATAAATTACCTGAATTTCACTCACATTAAAAATCTCTTCTATATCTTTAAAGTAACAGTCCATACTGTAGAACACAACAGCAATTTAAGAATAAGAAATATAGTTCTTTGTTAAAAAATACAAGAACCACTTAGGTCAACCAGTGGATCCTTTTTGAAACCAAGCACAAATCCAACGTCAGCCTCTGATCACCGTTCCTAAGAGTCAACTTTGTCAAACGTTTTTTAACCAGCATACTGTCAAACTCTGGAATCCTCGAGCCACTCTCTTTTGGACCAGCTTCCCCTGCCAGTGCCATTATGCCGGCCAAACTTTGGGACCACTATCTCAAATAACCTTTACCATCGATGCTGTCCCAGAACACGTTTCAGAACCTTCGAAAGCAAACACACAAATACCTTTAGTCACAACGAAGTACCTCTGATTCAACAGTGTGTCATATTCGAAACGTGAATGAGAGAGTATTCAGAGAAGTAAAAATAAAATGATAATCACTTACTCTGTCTGCGGTGTAGGCACAAAGGAACAAAAGGAGTCGACTTCTGTGGGCCCCCTGAGAGAGATAAGAGAGAGAAAAAAAGAGAGCGAGACACCCAGTGTGACGCACACGGTGCAATTAACTTGGAGCCGTTCCAACTGTGTGTGCACTACGTGCCCGAGGCATCTCTCCTCTCCTTGGAGAGTATTTTATAGACGGACAGCAGCAGCAGCAGCAGCAGATGCAGATCTACTCGCTCTCTGCACACTCACTCCCTCCTCGAAGACAACGAGACCGAAGCGTACAGCAGAACCGCGTGGTCAGCATGGCACCCCCTTTTTTTGCGCGCACACAACACTGCACAAATTTTTGGAAACATCGAGTATAAAAATACAAACAGAGAATCACTGATAAGCGTGCAGCGTGCTGCAGACTGAAGATACGGGCGAGCAGAAGGCAAAGCAGAGAAACACACACAGAGCAGAAGTCACTCGTATACCTCGTGCAGGACGTATGCGGTCGTCGTCTCCTAACCTCGTCGTTGTGTACAATGATGCCGCCGCCTGCAGAAGAGCCACGCCACACGCCACGCCACGCACACGCCGTCCACGGTCCACCACCTCCTCTCCTCCGCTATAAGTACAACCGCGTCCAGTAATATATACAGATATACTGTGGAGTGTGGAGTCGCGCCCCTTTCGGATTAAAAGGAAGCGCACGCACGTGCCGCCCACGCCTACTTGTTATCTGAATTTTTCTACGCACGTTTTTACATAGGATCGTCTATTTAATTTAAACAGCATACTTTTCTCTCCCCGAGACGAACGGCCCGTCATCCTGAAGGCTAGAGGGATTTCTTTTCATTTCAGTTCTGGACCGACTACTTGCAGATTTGCAGAATATCCCAGATAAGCCCCCAGGTCCCAGCACTCCCAGCACAGCATGCCAGCATTGCCAATTGCCATCATGTCAGTCTGTCAGGTCTCTAAGTATAGTATAGTTTAAGTCATACATACAGTCACTGTATTACAGCTGTACCTAGCTATAGGTGTTCAGTGGTTAATATATATACACAATACACACGCTCATTCACATTATCAATATTATCATCATGCGCGTCTCTTTAAATGTACTATGTATATATTGCCATATTGCTCCGAACTCCGAAGCGTGTCCTGGCTCACTCCTGCATGGTGTCTACCATGCGGGTTGGTGCTGAAACTGCTGAAGGAGTTTTTTTTTCACTTCTTCCTGGAGGGGGGATGAAAATCATTCAATAATGGTGCAAAAATTATTTTAAAATAAATATATTACTAATCATAGTTTCTGTCACGGCAGATTAGTCAATATAATTGTTTAGAGGGGTCTAAGAATTATTTTTAAGGAAAAATATTTTTTCCTTTTAAAATTCTGTTCTGTTGGCGGAATCTATCGATCACAAACCATTTCTTTTGTAAATGCAATTGGATATAAGATAATGGAATAGTTTTTATGCTAGCTAGTGTAGTTTGATCGAATCATTATTAATATTATTACTTTTTTTTTTTACAAGACGCAATTTGCAATGGTATTTTGATGAAAAATTCAACCCACATGGTGATTCCAAAAGTTTAAAACTGATTCAATTTAATTTTGGCAATAATTCTTGAATACTTCTGATAATGCAGTATGTACCTCAAGAAGTTCTTGGTAAGTAATCCAATGTTGAACACAAAATTTATTATTAAACTTTCAACGATATATATTTATCGCAAGTAGACAAAAGCTTTTGTTTTCACGATAACCACGATGCGTAATTTGCAAAGCTACCTTTTTTGCAGCTGCAATTGGTAAACCAGTATAAGTATTACCTAAATAAAGCACATCATGCACTCGCTGCAGTAAGCTTTTTCCCATCATAACATTTTAATGATTATATTTGGCGCTTTTCACAACAAAACGTGTCCGATTAATTGTCACAAATTATCGATTTTTAAAATTATAGCGGTTCTCACTTCAGAATTGTGTCAAGTTTTCTCTTTTATTTAAACTTGTCTATAATTATTTAGATCGAATATCCGTGTTCTATTAATTTCAAAGCGTAACGGTAAAATAAAAAACACTAGCTAGAAACTCCCTAGATGGTATATATATATATATATAGGTAATGCGTATTTGCGCGCGTGGAGCGAAAAGTATCTAAAACTTGATAAGAAGACGAAGTTGCCATCATCTATCTGCTATAATTCGATTTTTGAGGATATCCTATACTTATAGAATCTGTGATAATCACGACGAGTATATGTCGGCATCACTTTCTGAGGAAGGGAAACAATTTTTGATTTGAAATATTCGTTGTTTCGAGTGAGTTTTCGTCAAAATGCAAAGGAATACTATGGCATTTGATCGCAGATATATAAAAGATAAGAATGGGCCCGCATCATCGATAATCCGGTCGTATTTTCATTTCACACACTGCGATGGTAAGATTTTTCGATCTGTTTGTTTTAACTCCACCTGTATAATTGTAGACTCATTTTTTACGTATTGGTATATGCATGAAGCAAAATATTTTAGTGTACAACATATAACCTATAAAAATTAACGGCACTTAATTCGTCACTGAAGCGAAACAGGTCCGTGCAATCGTGCCTGTAGTGTAGGGATCGACCTTTTATTAATTTAAGTACAGCTATATATATGTATATTCATACCTATACTTAATATTTGTTGTGAATTGGATTTGTTTCTCATGCCCGCGACAATTTAGGATCACAATTATATACACACCAATTAAAGCATTTGGTTTATTGAATTGATTTTTTTAATTACAATCGTATTTGTCATCAAGGCAGCGTACACGGGGTGGTATACCTACATATTTATTTTACAAAGTTCAAACAGTTTTTTTCCATATTTAATTACATTAACAATTTCGTGTAGTTTACAGAGATAAAAGCGATCAATTTGTAACTGAATGTACATAAATATGAGCAGTTCGAACCTTTTGCTTTTATCGCACACATATTATTCTAGATACATACACATTAGTAATTTTTTAAAAGTATTTCTAAATAGAAGCGTACATGAATAAATAAATAAATAAATTCACATGGATCTCACACGCAGAAAAATCACCGTTTTCCGTCGTACCTACATAACACTTAACTTGCATTTGCGATTATAGCCACCATCATGGCTTTTTCTGATTTATTTTTCAGTCACAAGGTAAGTGGGGTTGAATTTATCGTTAGTTTGTAAATACATATTATATATTTCATATGCATTTATACATTATACTACTTTAATGCTATTCACATTATATTCCATCACTATTAATGTATTATAATGTAATCAATACTTATTCAAATACGAAACAAGTTTTAACCATTGTAAAACCATTCAGATACATCTAAATGAATATCGCACGGCACTATTTTTTTGAGACACTTTAAGTTTTTCCTTGTGCAATATACTGTGCATCAATTTCAAATGAAAATTCTAAATTTTTCCCAAACACCAGAGAGTTAAATAGTAGTCTTTGGGACACAAAGTAACGATAAAGTATTTTCATCAATTTTTCCGTGAGCCCTTTCGTCGTTGAGTTGACGATCCTCCAGGTTTGAACAAATAACGTTTCTCGCGTTTATTTTTGATACACCAAACGATCGTTGGATTTTGGAAAAACCCGCGGATGGAGGACAAAAGTCTCTGCGCGAATGTTCATCCCAAGTTTTGGGAACCTCGTCATGCGCGCATCGCAACATCCCCGGAATACAAAAACCGCCAAAAACCCCCGATCAAGGAATCTTGTGAAAAGCCGGCGGCTTGCCGTATATCTTGACCTCGTAATGAAAATCGGCGTGCCTCAATACCGTGAAGGTCAAAGTGACGTAAGTCTGGCCGGGGCCGCCGGCTACGATGGCCGCGTAGGCGCCACCCCCGTTGGCGATCACGTCCCTGACCGCCACCTGCGTTATGACCTGATAATTGTCGCCGACGTACGTCTTGCTGAAACTCAGGGAGTAGTCCGGCGAGCCCCGGCCCTTCTCCTCCGTGTGCTCCATCATGTTCTCCATCGGGTGCTTGTGGCCCACGGTAAAGCCGGTCCTCATTCGCGTGCAATCGGCGGTCACGAGCAGCGTGGACAGCAGTACCAGGGTTTGCTTCTTCATATTATTATTGCTTTGTTCGCTCTCTTGCGCGTATGTATACTTCGAGCTGAAAACACCGAGTGACACGTGTATTTTATGTGTTGTACGAAAGAAAATTATTTCGGATTATTCTTTGTACCCATCCGCGTACAGCACGCGATTTGTATTAATCACTATAGAGAGCTGTATATCGTCGTACGGAAAGGGGGTGAGAGCAAAATTATTTTACCAAATTTGCTGCGCTCCGGGCGTTTATAATTTCTAAATTTTGGAAAGAAAAAAAAACACGACCCGCTGTTTGGGTTGTTCATCCGATTTTGGATTCGTCAGAAATATTTGTATTCCGGTAACTGTTGACGCATCAAACATTTCTGACGATTCCCAACGCTGAATCTCTCTATTTCTAAAATCGTTTGATCGTTGGGTAAACAAACTTTGAAAATGTCAAATCGGACGAGTCGTTTTTTATTCTAAATATTGTACACGCTGCACGGAGATGCAACAAATTTTTTATGAATTATTTTTTCTCTCACTCACGTGACATACACCGACCCCTTTTTCGCACCACATCTTTTCACGCTTCGATTTCAAACGGACAGTTCCATGGATTATGACAAATTTCGTGCCACACACACACGCGGTTAAATATTTTTAATTACCCTCGGTAAACACGAAAAAACCCACGACGATCGAAACGAATCTTTACACTGCAGAAACAGCGCCGTACGTCCGTCCCGAATGGCAACTCGCGTCCCACTCGATGTTGGACCCATTGCCCGCTGATGGTCCTCCGTCTCCCGCGATGATCTATCCGACCCTGCACATGAACTTGGCTCCTGCAATGATAGGCTCGAACAACCCGAGCGGTCACGCGTTTTCTTCGTGCGACATCAGGTGTATAATGCTCAAATTACACTTGAAACAGCCATCGCGCTATATATTCCTCATCGTTTGGCGGCGGACTCGTTCCTCGACCGCGTAGGTGAATCTCGATCCATCATCACGCAGGCGCTCGGACACGCGGCCGAGCGAACGAGGATTGAAGAAGAAGCTATTACGCCGGCTATTACGTTCGAGGTCGACTCTTTTGAGATTACGTGCACACTTACTCGAGGGGTTATCAAAAGAGTTAAGCGTCCCCCCCACTTTTTCCTCGCTCCTCCCTCGGTGTGATCTCGGTTTCGTTGGCTCGCCGAGATTAGATCTTTAGTGCAGTGTTATATTCCGCCGACTAAAGCCCACGGGCTTCTGCATACTTCAACGTAAGTAAGCAACGCATGTACATGGGTTCCACAATCATGCATAGCATGTATAATTTTATAATTATTCTTATGATAAGAAGTTGTGCGCATATATCTGACGACGCAAAGATCCCGGTAAAAAAAAAAACAAGGGTATTTTTTGTACTTGTATATTAATAGTGGCGATCATAGAAACACCCCGATGGATCCAACAATGTCAAATTTTTCATTTTCATCCGATATCAATTTACAGCAAGGATCGTTTTATTCCTCGAACGATTTAGGGTAGGATCAACTAGGGGACATTTTTCTAAATTATCAACGCGTCGAAAGTTACGAGCAATTGTTCAATTGTGAGTTGAAGTGTGAGTTTTTACACGATTTCTCTAGACGAATATGACCCTGCATCCGAATCGTCCAAGGAATAAAACGAGCCTCGCTCGATTGGTATCGGTTGGAAATTTTCATTAGATTCATTGAGGATTTTTCACGTCATATTTGCACAACTTACTTTATAAATAGTTCCAAAATAAGGCCCTATATATGTATACATTACGATCATAGAGCCACCTTAAAAATCCCAATTCCAGGTACCGCCCACCGATCACCAGCCGCAACGCCAAAGATGCAGCCTTTGACCTTCCCTTTACTGCTCCTCCTGCTCTGCACCGCATCCGATTCCCGACTCGTACCCGAGTTCACGAGCTTTTCCAAGGAACAGACGTTCCTGGACCGGCGCATAATCCTCAGCTCCTCCGCGGACGTCGTCACCGAGATCGGAAGCTTCCTCTACGCCGTCTGCGACTCCCAGGAGAAGACCTTCACGAAGACCCGGTGTAACGTGACGATCGAGACCCCGGCCTTCTTCAACGCCAGCTACCGGGACACCTGTCCGCTGACCGTCCTGGCCCAGGATCCCAAGCGCGAGTCGCTGACCAAGCTCTCGCTCCACCCCTTCACGGACGACAAGCTCATCATCGCCTGGACGGTCAAAGACCTCGACTGGCGCACCAAGAGCCTCCAGGTGCGCGTGCTCCACGCCACCATCTGCCGTACCCACGACGTGTCCATCCCCCAGGCGGACAAGCTCCTGGCCATCGTACCCTACGAGAACACCTTCGACGTCGTCGTCCAGGCCCTGGACAAGGGCCTCTGCGGCTCGGAGCACTGCAAGCTCACCTTCAACGCCGAGGGCAAGAAGGTCAACGGCCCGTCCCAGTTCCTCTCGGGCGTGGGCGGATTGACGCGCGTGGCCACCGTTCTGCCCGCGGCCCCGCGTTCGCCCATGAAGGGCTTCTACGCCCTGGCGTTCGCCGGCAACGGGAGCGACCACCTGCGCGTGCTACGGGCTACCACGGACGGTAAGGGCAGCGAACTGGCGAGAACCGGCAGCCCGAGCGGCGTCAAGGTGTCAAGCGCCCACGAGCTGCTCGGCGTCTGCTGGACCGTGGAGGACGCGAACGCTACCTGTCGGCAGTACGACGCAAAGGGGGCGCTGAAGTTCGAGGTGGGATTCGAGTTCCCGGATGTGGCCGGGGCAAGGAGGTGGCTGAGGCCCCACAACCTCCAGGACGGCGGGCTGCTGATGCTCACGGGGGCTTCGAGCGGCAGGGACAACCGGAGGTTCGAGAGTTTCAGCGTTGTGAAGGTGAACGCGGACGGGCGGAGAGAGCGGCCGCTCGAGGTCGAAGGCCTGGACTTTGAGTGCCTGAGCGCGGTTGATCTGAGGGTCAACGTCGCCGAGGAGGACAACGACGATTTCTGCTTCCACTTCGCCTGCGAGAGGACGGACTTTGATCGCAAGGAGGGCATCAGAAGCACGTTCAAGTTTGCCACGAAGTGCCTGCCCAGGAGGCACGTGACTGTTTTCAAGCACCGGCCGGCTCTGCTGAACTGAGGGCTGAGAGTGTTGGTTTATTTAGATTGAAATGTATAATTTCGTGGTGGTGTGTCTCTAATGTAGCACGTAATGTTGAGGAAACGCTACGTTTGCAACTTTGCAACGGTGCAGTGAACTTGAGTTGGTCGTTTTTACGTTGTGTCCACGTTGTACAAAGGTTGCGGGTATATATATATATACGCGTTAAACAGCAGTCAGGATTATAAAAGGTTGCAATCGCAGCTAGGATACAATAATTAACGCCTCGAACACAACGTTGTGATTTTGACGTTGACACATCCCCTTTGCATCGTTTGAGGAAGTGTTTTTTAGTTGTATAATTGCAACTTTTTTTGATCTGGACTTCAGTTCACCGCGAACATACGCAACCTTTTTACAACAATTACAACGTTGACACAACGTAAAAACAACACATCAAAATTCACAACATTGCGACGTTACGAATGCAACGTTTTCTCAACGTTAATACAATATTATGTACTAGGAGTGCGCCACGAATAATCATAGTCCGAGCTCTGTAAACTGTGTATTATTGAATAAAACATAAACTAGTAAGCAAACGCGAACGAGACGAGTCTATTCTCATCCAAGAGGCGCAGTAGATGATAAACTTATACTTACAGACGGCTTCGCGAGATAAAGAAGCTTCTCGCGTCACTGCCCTAGCTCGCGCCACTCTCGTTGAAACTGATAAGTACTCTCGCAATCTCAGTGCAACGTCTACTCGTTTCTTCCGCCGCATCTCACTCTCTTTTCCGTTCATCAATTAACCCAGAAAACAACGACTAGCCGCTGAAACAATCAAATAGTATGCCGATCAAAATTACCACCTATCTCTACCTGCTCGTCCTCTCTCTTACGACAAATAAGGCATCAGCACTTCTGGACAAGCGCCCGCTACCAGCGGTCGTCCTCGATACTCAGCACCTGTCCCACTCCACGAACCAAGAGGCCGTTCTTGGCTATCAGCCGATAGGCAACAACGGCAGTGTGGTCTACGGCTCATGCAACAACTATCAGAGCAGGCGGAACCTCGAGTGCACCATCCACCTGGTCCAGCGGGCCGCGAACGGGAGCGACTCGGGATTCCAAGGCCAGCGGTGCCAGGTGAAGTACCTAGCCAAGGAAGGCCATGCGATCGGCAAGGACCTGGAGTTCAGGTCCCTCTACGACGGCAAGGTCCTGTTCACGTGGCTGGACGTCAGCAGAGGCGCGAGTGCTGACGTTGTTCTTCGCGTGACGAACATGCGGGACTGCGAGTTCGAGGAGACGAGGATACCCCTTGACGGGGATTCGAACCCCGTAGTCGTCGTAGTGTACAAAGATACCTTTGACGTTTTCTTTCGGAACGCCAGCGCGTGCGCCAACATGATGTGCGGCCAGACCCACGACGCTTGGGGCCGGATCGTCAATGGGCCCGTTGGATCCTACTTGCCCGCCGAGCTCTTTCGGGAGAATACCTATGTGTGCCCAGTAAAGCCGGGATCATCGGCCCTGGGACATTTTCTCATCTCGTCCAAGCTCAGGCTGGTCAGCTCGAGGTACGGTGAGGTTAGGGAGCTCATGGACTACCCGGCCGGCGTCGTCAGTCTAGCCTTTTCGTGCGACAGCGAGTTACTGGGTATGGTAATTTTTGTTCTCCAACTATGGTAAAATCGTATTTCATGACAAATTTATTTTCGAGTGGAAATTAATATGTTTTTTATTCGAAAGAATGAATCGAAATAATTGCCCAACTGGAGTGAAATTAATACGACTGTGTCTCTATTGGTGAAATGCGATGTTCCTATTGTAAAGTGCACAATTATCCTAAGAAATATAATGTACTTCGAAATTTATTTTCATGATCAAAACCTTAAATCTTTATTTTTATGATCTCATACTATATTCCGCACTAGGGGCGTCATTTCGACACTGGGGTCTTTATCTTACGTGATTCCTACCGTTCCAGGCTTCTGCTGGATCGACCACTTCGACGAGATGCACGTGAACTGCAGGCAGTTCGACTCGCAGGGCAGGCTCGTGCTGAGCGCCAGGGTCGAGCTGGGCTACAGGGGAGGCACGTGGATGGCAATGCACAATCGGCCCCAGGGCGAGCTCCTACTGCAGACGAGTGCCTGTAGTGATGACAGTTGGTGCGTCGACAACGTCGACAAGGTGGCGTTCTTCATCTACAGGGTTGGGAAGAGCGATCAGGTCGACGCGCTGCGCCACATAGACGAGGTGCCCTGCACTTCGGATCGGCTCAAGACGGATATTGAGCAGAGGCCCGATGGGGATGTCTGCCTCACTTTTGTATGCCGGGGAAAGAATTATGCTCCGTACACCAATGTAATCGCTGATGTTTACGTGAAGGTGGTCTCCAGGTGTATTACCAGAAGAAATAATGTTAGTTAGAGTGGGTTAATATATGGAATATCAGTGTGTGTGTTGCCTTAATTAGGTTGATCGTTTAAGGCGTGCGTGAAATATAAATGTACGTTATAAAACATTAAAAACTCATGTAGCTCATGTTGAAATTTTTCATCCTCAATTCTGGGTCGGTATCGTGAAACTGTTTTTCAGCGTGTAAGCCTATGTTTTCTCATTGACCGCAGATGTACCGTAAAAAAAGTTACGCGATATCAACCCTGACATTGATAAATAATCACTATCCCAACTGTTAGCTTTATTTCCTCGTGATACTGTAATCCCCGAAACAACGGGAGATAAAACCATACGAAATTTCCGTTCGAGATAATATACCGACCGTTATATCATCTATTTACGAGTATGACCTTATTCAAAACGTTATTATTATGTAAGTATCATATACATTCCTATTTTATATTGAGAAATAATAATTGGGCAACAAATTATAATCAACATCGATACGAAATAAAATTTTTTTTCGAAAAAACAGCCCCACTGAAGAAGACTCGATAGCCAAATATAATTTCTTTCGTTCAGACGAGGTAGTCGACGGGACAACTTAATACACGTAATATATATATATATATATGTATATATTTAACGGCTCATCAAGTCTGTATAGACATGTCGTCACTAACGCAGCTGGCAACAATCGCGCTCCTGTACTCAATCACCCCAAAAGCTGAGCCCCAAGGTATCGAAACCTTCCAGAAGAAGTGGACTTTTCAAGAAAAGGAAATCATTCTCAGCCGCGACCTGACAGCCCGTGAATCCAACGCCGCGAGGGAGATCCGTTTCCTGTACGCCCTGTGCGAGGACGGGAACGGAAAACCGCGGAAGATCTGCGACGTCGTGGTCGAGTACCACACACCGGAGTACCTTACCTACAAGAGCACCTGCAGGTTGGAGTTGGCCACCGGAAAGGAAAGCCGCATGATCGGGAGGAACTTCATCCTGACCCACCTTGGAAGGGACGACAGGGCGCTCTTCGCTTGGCTGGACCGCGAGAGGGTCGACTGGGTGGGTCACGAGGTCTTTCTCTGCTTCCGCGTGGTTCACTGGTCCGACTGCAGATTCACCGATGTTAGAATCCCCATAGACGTGCCAAGCGACCTGGTGGACGAAATCGCCTTCAGCACATATCTGGCCCGTGACGACGGCACCTTCGAGGTGTTCTTCAATGGCAGGGAGTCCTGCGACACTGGAAATAAGTGCAGGGTGACGTTTGACGCTGAGGGTAAGCGCGTTGGTGAACCCGAATCTTTTCTGACCGAGGAGGAAATCGTACCCCTGGCTCAGGTCCTGCCCATTGGCAACAGTTCAAAGGGATACTTTGTATTCACGTGGACGTCGAGTCTGTTGGTTGCCAAAGTTGTGAGTCCGGATGGCAGGGTCAAGGATGCCATGAGAGTGAAATTGGAGGGTTACACGACTTTCGGCGTGTCCAGTGGGTTTGAGATATTTGGGGTGTGTTGGCTACCCATGCGTGGGGACGCCACGGTCAGGTGTGCGCAGATAGACTCCCATGGAAGATCAAAGCTGGACGTGAGCTTGACCTTCGGGTACAGGGTGCTGCTCGTGAGGGCGCACAATTTGGCGGACGGTGGGTTCTTGCTCCTGCAATTGGCATGCACCGATGCCCTCTGCGTTGGGTACAAGACGTTCTATGCGAGCAGGATACATAAGGACGGCCGCCACGACAACAGACCGCTCGAGATTACCGGGATCGATTTGGACGTCTCCGTTCTGGACCGGTACAGGATCAACCTGTTCGAGAGGGGAGCTGACGAGTATTGCGTGTCCTTTGCTGGGCCGGCTACTCTGAGTGAGTTTGATGTTATCCAGCAGAAGCCTAGGATGGCTTATGTGTGTAAGTGCTTCGGTAAAAAGTACATCGTCGGCGAGTAAATGTAGGTTTTGTGCCTGATGGAGTCAGGGTGTCCAGTATTTTTTGAGCGCATTTTGCCACCTGACGGCAAAAAGTCGCCACAATCCGCCAAATTTTAAATTGAAAATCGCCAAAAAATCACCACTGTATAAACAGACCATATTAGTGTCTTTTACACACATGTATGTGAATGAAAATATAGCTAATAATAAAGTA